>RXPK01000118.1:2540840-2820555 GCA_004143645.1 Protaetia brevitarsis
GCATTTCATCATTAAAGATAAAAAAAAGTAAAATTTAGAGCCAAAATTCTTTAGTCTGACTGATGCAAGAAAATGTGATGTTAGCACCCGCTAAACGTGGTAATAGTATAATACATTGCACTCATAGTATTATTCTTAATGTATGCCGTAAGTTCATTAACGGCATCTGAATAAAATAAAGGCCAATCGGTATGTCCCCTTGTAAAATAGCAAAACTGAGGCATTTAAATTCTTCTTTTATAAAAAAACATTCCTTTTTTTTAGAGCAGTCTACGTAAGTCTACAAAGTATTATTTTTAAATATACTGATAAGAGTGCGAGTTCACCTGGATATGCGACTTCAGCAGTTACAAAAAAAGTAAAATTGTTCTTTGCTTTGTCGAATCGAGATTAGTTGTTAATAAAGGTACCACATGAACCTAGATTATTTCTTTTGGATTTATTTAATCATATAACGCAAAATGAATTGAATCGAATTACTAAAATAAATGTAGATATAGAAATTGCAAACACGCCTTATCTAGATGCGCCCGAAATGAATCTATACATTCCCGCCTTTGCCGATGCATCAGCTTCGATTTCTTTATAGGAAATCATGATGGTCCTGAAAGGATCGTTTATTCGAGACGGAGAATTAAATGAATGTTCGGTATACCGGGACGATTTAGTTGGCACAGGGCGGCTCTAGCCCACGGCTTTATGAAAAAAAAAATTCTCGTTAATGCTTACAGATAGACCTGGCATTAGACTTTGATTGTATATTGATTATAGCTGCCTACATATTATTATATTTACATCTATATCTGATACACCCTGTATATTATTGAAATAAATAATTTATATACCTATCTACCTGCCACAATATTTATTATTTTATTAGTGTTTTTGACAACTCTATCCCAAAAACAACTTAATGAAGAATAAAAATATGATGCAACCTGACCAGAGGTGTATCGTACATAAGATGATTCATCCATGAAATGGAATGAATCGGTTCTTATAGATATACGCAGTAAATACGTATATAAAAACCGATTTACTGAAGTGCGACATGTGAACGTGTAAAATAGAACATTTTCGGAGCGTCTATCGCAACATCTTAATTGGGTACTTACTTAATGCAATTTACCTTCGTTCTTTTCTATCTAGTTTTCTCATTACATTAGCGCTCTAGTACTTTCGTGATTAAGAATAATATATAACTGCGCATGCACTACTTCCAACAAAAGTACACATATTCCAAAGATGAAGTAACTTTAATCTCTGAGGTATACGGACAATTCTGGTACGAAATGCGTCCGTATTTTTCCGTACCCTACATCCATCAGAGCTGTACTCGCACGTTACTTATTCACCAAAGGGACATCTCGGAAAAGATACGGAGAAAGGATCCTCTCTACTAACCTGTATGCATTATTTCGTCGGACGAGAAGTCTGGGATTTTTGGGAGGTAGAGGTTGCTTACTCGACTCTAATAGTGGATTTTGTTGTGAGGCACTTGCGCTACTGTATCATCCTCATGTATAAAATAATAGCCATGGGAGCGCCTACGTCTTCCATTAGGACGCACACAAAGAGAAGTATTTGCAAAATAAGTTTCCCTCCTTTCCCAAACAAAGCTTTACCTGGGATAATTAAATATTTAGAAGTTTTTGCGTTAAATTGTATACATCAATATCATATTTATCGTATATATTCCTATAGTTTTCTTAGACAGTATTTAAATTAATTTAGTTAACGTAGTTGCTCAACAAAACCAGATTTTAAAGTATAGAAAAGATAAATGTCAAATATTAAAATGTTATTGATAACCATTATGACCAGATTATAAAAATTGAATTTTATCGTTAGTTCAAGCTTCTCTGGTGTTTTTATGAATATTGTTCCGGGAAGCCTATCTTTGTTCGGGGTGTTTTATTTTTAGTAATATATTGTGTATTCCCCTCCGGCTGGGGTGAGTAACGATGTTTTAATGTCGGCCATGATGTCTGTTCGAATTTGAGTTACTTGACTGATCATCGATGAATAATCAAAGCCAGACAACCGACTTTGGTTATTCATCATTCATAGGATTTTGACGAAGTTAGAAAGTTTAGACTGGAGCATTCTTCATGTGGCCACTATTGCAAGCGGTTATTTCGTTAACTGCTCCTACAATTCTACCCCACGCATTAAGAAATTTAGTTCCACTAAATTTTCACCTAAAATCGATATAATAATAATAATGTAATAATAGCGTATATTTAGCCAACGATACACAATTACAGGGCAAAAAATTTAAAGTAATTACGGCACGTCTTAGACTATACTCTTACAGCTAACAATAATTAAAAATAATACAAAATTTAAAATATTGACACGGCGGGAGAAAAGTCAATGTGAAAAATATCAGGGATGTATGAATTTGCAATACTGAGCATACGACTAACAGGTGATTTTTTTATAAATATTTGTTGTAGCTGTAGGAGGGGCAAGCGTAGCTGAAAAACGAGCAGCCGGACGTGGAACATGAAAATTAAAACATGACAAAAGATGAGGTGAGCCATCTAATTGTAAGCCATGAACCACTTTATGCATAAATCGTAGGCTACGGACTTTACGACGCTTATATGTGTTTATATAAAAGAATAGATTGGCAAAATGCATGTACAGAAGATGTAAACATGGCTTATGAAATTTTCATTGATGCATTTAAAACCTTATTTTAGACATGCTTTCAATTGAGAAGGATTGCTCTCAATGTTACCCCAAAAAATGCTTTCCTGACAGACAACCTTAGATCATATCGTGAAACCTACAACTTGATCTGCGATATACATAGACAATATCCGCATTTGAATCTAAAAGAACAAGTACACAACTATAAAATTTTCTACACAAAGAAGATTCAATATTGTAAAAGAGCTTATAATGAGAGATTCATTAAAAACTCTGATAATAAGAACAAAGCAGTATGGGCAGTAATTAATAAGAAACAAAGTAACGTAAACAATGATATAGTTCTACAATACAATGGGCATAACATAACAAAGCAGCAAGATGTTGCAAACATTTTCAATGAATTTTTTGTATCAATAGGAAGTCCACGACAGCTAACGAACACATCCAACACACGACATGTGAAGAGCACTGCTGTTGGTTCCTTCTTCTTTCAGCCGGTTACTAAGGAAGAAATAATTGTAATCTCATCAAAACTTAGTAACAAAAAGTCGCATGGTGCAAACGAAATTTCAAATTTTCTGTTAAAGAGAATTGCTAAGTGTGTAGTTGATCCACTGGAGCATATATTTAACCGTTCACTAGAGACGAGAATTTTTCCTGAACCACTGAAGCAAGGAGTTATAATACCTATTCACAAGAAGGGTCCAGAAACATCAGTTGAAAATTACAGGCCAATCACCCTCTTATCATCTATATCTAAACTACTAGAAATTGCAGTGTGCAATCAGCTAGTTCAATATTTAGAGAGTAACTGCCATATCCTACACAGTCAGCACGGTTTCAGACAGAATAGATCGACAGAAACTGCTATTTATGCTGAGGTAAATGAAATCTTGATTGGTTTGGGAATAAGTACAAATCGCTTGCAGTATTCGTTGACCTTACAAAAACCTTTGACAGTGTACGACATGATTTATTGCTGGAGAAGCTCGATAGGCTGGGTAAAGAGGGGTTTGTTTCGAATGGTTTAAGGATTATTTAAACAAAAGGACACAAAAAATCTGCTTACGGTCTTGATCGTGAATGGTGCATTCTCAATCACTGAAAGCAACACATGGAGTCCCACAAGGTAGCGACTTGGGACTTATCCTCTTCATAATCTATATTAATGATATGCCTAATCATCTGCCGAACAGCGTTTTAACCGGCAATTACGCTGATGATACATCTCTTTTAACTAAAGGATTATATGTACAAGATCTTGAAAATTCAACGAGAGATTGTCTCTACAGACTGAAGTGCTGGTGTATGACAAACGGGTTGACCATAAATAACACTAAAACTAGTTGTGTGCTGTTTAAGACAGACCGTGACCGTACGATTACTCTGGTCAATATAGATTTAGCTGCTAATTCGGATATTCACCTGGTACCACACACCAAATTCTTGGGTGTAACAATTGATAGTGGCCTAAAGTGGACCCAGCATACTAGTATGTTAATCGCGCAATTAAGTAAAAAACGTTATTTATTTCGCGAACTAAAAAAACTACCACTTTGCAATCGATAGTTACTGTGTACTACGGCATATTCTATTCGGTAATGTCTTATGGATTAATATTCTAGGGACAATCACGCGGTGCCACAGATGTGTTTATACAACAAAAAAGTGTTACGAATAATAGCCGGGAAAAAGCCTAGAGACTCGTGTAAGGGTGTATTTAAGAAGCTAAATATAATGACCCTTCCATTTGTCTATATTTACAAATGTCTTTGTTTCATTTTACAATCATAGACAAAACTTTACTAATGTAAAAGAACATTCGTACAGTCTGAGAAATAAGTGCTATCAGTTACCATTATATATGCTAAGTTAATTCGAAAAAGGTTGCTATTATGCGGCCCAAAAACTATACAATGCGCTTGATGTTCATATAGAAAACAATTCAACTTATAAGCAATTCAAAACTAAGTTACAAAATTATCTTATTAGTAGGGAATTATATAGCGTACAAGAATATTACTTGAATGGTTAATTTTCACTTTTATGTTTGTATTTAGTCCCATTCGCTTTTTGACGTTTTTCATGTATGTGTATAACTATGTATATCTGCCTCTGAAATAAATAAATATTTATCTATCTATCTAAGCATCGAGCAAATGGTGAAATAGCGAGACGAACGCATGACAAAATCAATACTTTTTAATGAGCGTGCACAAAGGTTGTCAATGTGAGGTAAAAAGAGAGACATTTATCAAATAATATACCCAAATCTTTGACTTTATCAAGCTTTTCGAGAGTGTTGTTAATCGTCGACGAGGAAGGAAAACGACTACGTTTTCGGGAGTAAGAAACCACACCGCACTTGCTGATATTAATCTTAAGCGAATTAGTAGAATACAATCGGCAAAATCATCCAAATTGAGCTGCAATGAATCAGTATGTTCTGCAATATTAATAACTCTAATTTCAATATCGTCTGCATAAGCTAGAACCGAGCAGCGGAGAGCGTTAAGGAGATCGTTAATATAGACAACAAAAAGTAAGGGACCCAGGCTGGACCCTTGAGGAACTCCCGCACGAGAAGAAAGTTTTGGTCCTATCAGTTAAGTACGACGATATCAAGCGACTGAAAGTCATTCCAAGTGCAGTTAATTTTTGCAGTAACGAACGGTGATCCATCGTATCGAAAACGCTGGAAAGATCAGTATATATTATGTCCACTTGCTTATGTCTATCATGTTAGCAATTGTAACAAAAAGAAGTAACATAATAATAAATATAACCTCTTTGTGTTACGATAAGAATTTTACGTTATACGTTCAGTCTGTTATTATCTCTCTACCAGTACTGATGCATACTTTTCAATTTGATGTACTAAATTTAATGTAATTTCATTTTTATGTAAGTCTAATTTTTATATTTTTGTGTGCTTGTTGCATCTTATTGTTCTTTGTAGTGCCGTGAAGAAGCTGAGAAAATTCAGCGAAAATTTGGTAGTAAATTAAGAAATTGAATTATGGGTATTTGATCTTTAACCCCCCCCCCCCCCTTGGAGTAATTTGGCGTTAAATTTTATTAGTTTAAAGTTACGTTGTACTCGTTACTTCTACCTATTTGTAACAACTTAAGGTATCAAATTTTTCAGTATTTGTAACACACAATTATAGACAAATATTCTAGAAAGAATAATTTCTAACTGGCATTATTGTATTACAAACTCGATTATGTCTTCATATTTCACAATACGTAGGGTACAATTATGTTTTAGAACTGAATGGGCAAGTGTTTGAACATCTTTTATAATTAGGTCACATTAAAAACGTGTGTAGCACTCGGTTGATATTAGCATACATATGTTTCACCTTACCAAGGATCATCAGTGCTACTGGTCAACCTAATGTATTATACGGAGAAATTCGTATATATACTTAACAAGTGGAAAAATAATTGAATGAGAACATAAGATGGAAATCTCATTATTAACGTAAAGATATTTGCTAAATTGTCGATCTGAAGCTGCAATATGTATCTATAAAGGATAACAATAATTATAGGATGACTTTAAGCCACTATATATGCGTGAATTAACTAACGCTAATTAAAAATTTATGCGACGCGCAAATTCTCTCAGAGATTAATATTTTATTTTTAAGTAAGATTTTGTTAATAGATTTGTTTGATGAATTTAAGTATTTTATTGTTCAGCTGTTTATATTAATTTTAGTCATTTGTACATATTGCCTTCGTCAGTATTGTATATTTTGTAATATTCAAGAGATTTTCTTTGCATTTTATGCGCTGCATAGCCACGCATCTATTTTGTTATATGTATGCGATGTAGGGCCTCTTAAAAGGTAGTTCTTTGAAAGTTACCGTAAGTACATGTTGTTTATTTTCTTTGATGCCATTTTTTGGTAAATTCATTTTTATTTAATATGTAGTTCGGGTTATTTGAAATTTTATCAACTTTCAAGGAGCTCTTTCATTAATAATTGCTGTTGTGTTTAATTGTGCACATTTTGGATGTAAGATCAATTATTGTAATTTGTTTTAGAAGATGTCGTTGTTTTAGTTTAAAGAGTTTAAATTTTTCTGTTTCGTAGTTTTCAATTTAGTTTTGAGTATTTAATCACCTCGGCTTAGGTGAAGATAAGCGTTGAGCTTGTAATTATATTTCAATTTAATATTATTATATTTGTTTGTCCACGTTTAAATTAATTTTAGTGCGTTGCAATTTGAAGGCCACGTGGATTTCTTGTGCGATTTGGATTTTCTTCTAGAAGAAATCTGTCTTTTGGTTGTTAAAGGATTTGCATTGTCCTTGTTAATTGTAAATTCCTGCAGTTTTTTATTTCGTCCAAGACCTTAAGTCCATGGTTTATTTTTTTACTGCAATTTGTAACAAATGTTTTTTTTTTTCTTTTTTTTATAAAAATAAATTAATGATTGTAAATGTCATTCTAAATTTCTGTTCGTTTATTTTAGATCAAACCTTTTCAATTTTTGCAGTTTCAAAGTTAGTCAATTTACTTACACCCACATTTTACTTTTCATGATTAGATTAGTAACCCTGAGAGTTGATATTCTTTTGCGCCCTTTTATAATTTTATCCGCTGAGCTAGTAAATTTAAATTTTTAATTTTTTTGTCATTTTCAATTTCACTTTTCGTATATGCTGGGTACCATCAGTTCACAGCAATATGTTTCACCTTACCAAAGATCTTCAGTGCTACTGGTCAACCTAATGTATTATACGGAGAAAATCGTATATACACTTAATGAGTGGAAGAATAATTGAATGAGAATTTAAGAAGGAAATCTTCTTCAGGCGGCACTTCTATATATGCTCTCTAAGGAGACATTAAATAAGATTGCGACTGTATCTTGACCGTTAGATAAAAAGACTGTTCAATAAAATACACTTTTTTAAATGTTCCTTACTATTTTTCAAAATAGATAATACATGTGATATATTATCCTAAAGAGGATGAAAAAGCACGTTGAATTGTTTCAAAGCTGACATGACGTCCCATAAGAAAAAAATAAGTTAGGGGTCAAAACTAAAAACTAGAACAAAGAAGTTATTACAAAAACAGGAAATTTGTAAATTTTTTTTCGTTATAGCTCTTAAAGTACAAAATTATCCTCCAATTTTCATATAATTTCACTAGTTCTTATTTAACCAAACCTGTATCTGTCACAATGAGTGGGAGGCCCCATGCTGGAAATGTCATGTGGAACACGTTGCATATTTTATATGATACAGTTATTGTAAGTCCAGAACTAATTTACTAATATTAATATTTTCTCTTCTCTGTATAATAAGCTTAATCGTAGAGTTTTTATTTTCATATTCGACTAGATTTGTATTTCCCAATTCCTTATGATTTCTATTGTTCCATATTCACCTTCTCATATCTAACTCAACGGAACACTTGTACTTCAACAACCCTACTATTCAGACTTGCCTTCATTCCCCTGGCATAACAGCGTCTAACAAGGAAATACTATGAAACTAAAACGGTGATTTTTAAATTACATAACATTTAACTCATTTAGTTCTAGCAAATGTTCCACTAAACATACTACATTATAAGAAAGTTCTAATTTATTTCGAATCGACTGGATATTTTGATAAAAAGAAATAAGTAATAAAGCCATTACAACAAACGTATTAGACGAAATCTTTGCATGTCACAGGTCGATTCCGCGCGGAAAAGTAATTTGCTGAGCCCAGCAAAAGTATTAATTCGAATAGCACGAACCACCGTAACACAATATTTCCCTATAATCTCCGGTTACATTGTTACTTCTGCTTCGGACTATCGACGTTTTCACCACAATTCAACAAGTACCATTTCCTTCTGCCGTCCGCTCGGGGAAAATAGATTTTGCGGAAAATCAATTCCAGACGGCGTTTTAATAACGAAAAACGTCGGAAGTAGAAGAAAATGCATCGTGGGAACTGAATTACCGTACGTGAAAACAGAGTTCCATTGAAAACAAATTCCCCTCGTTATTTCCGAATAGTGGAAAAGCACCAACGGCCATCGGGTATGGATGCGAAACGAGATGAATAGCCCACGGTTATTTTATATTCTTTGCTGATCCGTCACGGAAGCGGCGCGCTTTGTAAGTTTACTCCGCCACCAGTTCTCTCTGGAGAGCCATCAGCTATTAATTTTGCCTTTGTATAATTTCTTAGTGCGAGTGTTGAGCGGCTTTTTGCAGCGAGGCTGTGTGGGTTCGCATTATAGATAAGGGTACAGTTTCATTTAAAATTGTTACAGCAAGGAATGGATTGGATTCATCAGATTCTGGTATATTTTGTCTTGGAATAATAAATACTGATTTGACGAAAACTACCCAAGTAGCACGAATATTCTAGTAATGAAAAGTACGCTCCTGTAATATCCTATTTAAACCTTCTACTACTAAAATTCACACATAACCTCCTTAGAACATTCTTTGATAATGCTTGTGGAACATTCAAGTATTACAGTGAATATTTATTAAAATGATTGTGAGGTGACTATTTTAATCGAGGAATGTAATGAAATAGTTTTCCATCACGTTTTATATAGGCTAATAAATAAATTTAATTTGTGTAATATATATACATAATCAAAACCTTTATTATACATTATATATGGTATACTAAAAGCTGATTCAAATTAAGTGAGCACCATTACTATCTCTATCATTATTGATTATAGAAAGTAGGTAGGTTAAATTAGCAAAATATTAGGGTTTTTAACGCAGATTAATATGCAATATACGAAAAAACAACTGCATGACGCATTTTCAAGAATTTTTGACATTTATATATTTTTTTAAAATTTACTTTGCTAATTTAACCTATTTTCTAGAATCAGTAATAACAGAGATAGCAATGGTGCGCCACACCAGTACTGAACTGTTCTTAATTATCAAGGATTTTATCGACGATCCTTTACCTAAAAAAATAATTAATCAGTTTTAATTCAATTTTAACCAGTAAATTATATTTTTCATTTGTGTTCGCGATAGGTTTCATTTTGGGGTTAATTTTGTATGAACTGTCATTATATTTAATTGTATTAGGAAATTTAATATTTACAGGTTTTTGAAATTTCTATGACCTAATGCATTAAACTACCAAGCAAGTTTGAATACGTATTTTAATTGAAATAAATTTGTTCTATATAGTATATGAATTCAGCATACTGCTGTAGTCTGGCACCCCGGTTTTCGTAAATTCAGTTTCTTTTTCTTGTTCATTCCAATTAGTCTTTATCAATGTTACGGGCAAATTTTCTCAGAAATTAATGTTTATTTTATATAAGATTTTGTTAATTGAATTGATTTGTTTAATTTATATTAATTTCATTCAGTTGTACATATTGCGTTCACTTGTATTGTATATGGTGTTATATTTTGAGGAGTTCTTCTATGATCTTTGTGCGTTGCAGCGCACGCAGCTGTAAGAATTTTATATGTATGCGATTGTTTTACCCTGTGAGGGGCCAGTTCTTTGAAAGATGCCGTGTAAGTACTTGTAATTTTATTTTTATTGCTGCCATTTTGGTATTTCATTTATATTTAAAGATTTGTTTCGGTTAATTTTTGAAATTATTTCATCCATCAAAGAACTCGTTATGTAATAATTGGTATTATATTATTGTGTACACAAATTAGATATAGGATCATTTATTATTTTGTGCAGGAAGAAATATTAAGTTTAATGAGTTAATTTTTTCGTTTTTTTTTTTTGTAATTTTGTAATTATTTTTAATCACCTCGGGTTGGGTGAATAGAAGCTTTGTGCTTGCTTTTAGTTTTCATTTATGTAATTTGTTGTGTCCACGTTAAATTTAGTTTGTATTAATTTTTTGAAACCACGTGGATTTTCGTGAAAAAGGATTATCTTCCTGAACTGTTTTGTCTTTTGCTTTGTTAAAGGAATTTGCATTGTCCTTTAGTAATATTAGAATCCTAATGCAGTTTTGATTTCGACCAGGACCTTTTGTCCACGGTTTTTTTTTTCTGCAATTTGTAATTAAATGTTTTTTTTTCTTTTTTTTATAATAAAATTTCTGATTGTTAACGCCATTCAAAATTTCTGCTCTTTTATTTTTGTTTAAACCTTTTCTTTTTTTGGAGTCATTAAAGAGAGTCAGATTTCTTTCACCCACAATTTACTTTTCGTTCAAGTTTTAATTTGCGAGGGTAACCCTGAGTTTAATTGTTCTTTTGCGCCCTTTAAGATTTTTATTCGCTGAGCTAGTTAATTTAATTTTCATTTTTACTTTTCATTTTGCATTTTCTTTTGTACTTTCAGTACACAGCAATACGTACCCGTAATTTTAGAGTCTCTCATTTTAGAAAATTGATGATTATTAGCATTATTTTTATTGCACGATGTATGTGATTTCACATCGCTATAATATAATTACATTTTTCTAACGGTAAACAATCAGAGGAGGATCTTTGGGGCGTTCTCTCTAGGCAAGAAATCTACCTATTCCTTAGCAAGTGGCTGAAAAGCTAATTTGACAGTCTCGAAGAAGTGTCTCGTGCCACCTAACAAGTAGAATGTCACTTATCACTAGAGTTGGAGATTTTTTAAGTTAAGTGTGAGGTAATACGCTCCAAAACAATTATACTATCTGTTGGAAAAAAGCTATGATACACCTGCATATCGTCAGGGTACATATGGGGATTTGGGAATGTTTAAGACGTTTAAAAAAATAACTAACACATACGCTGAAGAGAGCAGGTTTCAAAATCGAACCTTGGAGAACACCTACTATTGTACGTTTATTTGATAATGCAGAACACACTTTAACCCTTTGCGATCGTCCATTTAAATAACTAGCAATTACAGTTACAGCTTCCCTACGAAATCGAAAATAATGAAGTTTAGACAACAATATTTCTTGCGACATCGTATCAAAGGCTTTCGAGTAATCTAGTGGAGACAACACAGTTAAATACCCCTTGTCGGAAGCCGCAATTATATCATCAATAACCTTTAAGAGAGCAGTCTCACAACTGCGGTCGGTATAAATCCTGAATGTATATTGGGAATAATGTTGTGTTCATTAAGAAATGCATTAAGTTGTTTGCAAATTACTTTTTTCCATTAGTTTGGACAAGGTAGGGAACATACTAATTGGATGCAGACCTGTGTAGTTCTGGGAACCACTCTTCTTGGGTATGGGTGTGACAACAGCTTGCTTCCAAATACATACATGGGAAATAGCTTTCCAATAACACAGCATTAACTATGTGAGTCAAATAAAGAATAATCACAGGACAATACAAATCGATCATTGTTTTATTAATAAAATCAAACCCAATGGCATTTGACTTAATCATATTCAAAAAACAGGCAACCTCCTCCTCAGTAACAGAAGTAAATCTAAATTCACCCGGTTTGAATTATAAAATGATATTAAATTATCATTGACCTGAGACTCAGGTAATGAATCGGTAAAGAAGTTATTAATATCATCAGGTCGCTGAAGACTCTCTGGAAGAACATTATCCACACCCTTGGTTATATTCAAACTCCGAAACTCATTCCAAAGCTTTTTATTTTTCTTGAATTTAACAATATGCTCAAAGTATGCTTTCTTCTCATTTCTGAGACTTAAGGTAGTTAAATTTCTAAGAGATTTGTAGTACTCCCAATGGTCAACACGTTTAGTTAACTTAAAACGTCTCTTAGCTTTGTCTCTCAACGGCATCATTGATGTAAGGGTATCCGTCATTCATTGAGCCCTTCCTCGGGTAATTTCTCAATGTCTTATTTATTTTTTCATGGATACTGTCACTACTGTAAACTATGATGCTTTAAAGCGAATCTGGACGGCCTTTTAATGAGATTCTCTGCCAGTAGATGGCGCAGATTTATTTAGACATACCAATCAAAATATTTTAAATTTGATGAAGAGATTATTTTGAAAACAGTATTTAAAATTGCGCGTTTTTTTTTTAAATTTTCCATTTTTTAATTCTTTGTTTGGTTTTATTTGGCGTCTACAAGGAAAAATAAAAAAGTGGTCAAGGGCGACGGTTCAGCGGTACTTACTAATATTAAACTATTTTTTTCATTTCTTTCTGATAGCAAATAGCTTCCGAAAGAGGGAAATGCGTTTTCTCTTTGATATCGTTCGCTGGGTTAACCATAACTAAGACGGCAGCACAAGCGTCGAATTGAGTGCGCTACAGAAATAATACCGGTTCGAGTAATCAGATCTTTTCAAAATATTAGTTAGTCTGTCATATGAACTTGAATGTATAGAGTAACACTATTTCATGTTTTTTTTTAGAAAAATCAAAATTAAAATGCAAAGTATTATCAGTAATTTTATTTGATTTACTAGGGTACAAAGAAAGCTATTTATTCAGAAATAAATAATATAAATGACTATGATACTAGGTATGTAATCTAAGCAGATATAAAAGAAATTGTAATTTATAGGTACATTTTATCCAGTCGAAAAAATTGCTGTGTGCATGATTGATGTCTGTTTCGTAATACAATTAGCATCAAGGAAATTATTGAAGTATTTATAATTATGACTAGTTAATAAAAAGTAGATACATTATATATTATTAACATTTACACATTGTAAGAATTTCCCACTTGTTTAAAACATAGGTAGGAAGTAGGTTGGGTTGTGTAAAATTTACAAAAAGACACTACTGAAAATAAAATTGAATATCCTTATACTTACACTGACGTGATTCCATAGCAGACCATCTGTACGTAGATATGCCTCAAAATAAACATCGGTCTATGCGTTAGGTTACGATAGAAGCCGGCGGCCTGTCGGCATTTGATGGAAAAAAGAAAAATGAATATTTCTGTTTCGGGCGTTATTATTAGTCCAAATTCAAAAATTAAAAAAGTTTTGTCATTTAGAAATTGGTGCTCAAATGCGCCGTTGAGCCGATTTTAGAAATTGTTTTTAATAACAAACTTATAACTTTTAAATTTTAAATACATCGAAAATAAAAAAATTAAAACGTTGGCGCAGTTTCAAACATTATTTTAAGACAAACACAGTTTTAAATTGAAAAATCGGTCGTATCGTTTTCCCAAAAAGCGCGGAATACTTCTCCGATATACTTATGTCTGTCGTACACTTAAGATCGCCTTGAGATCTTTTTGAAATTCTAACATATTAAATTGACTAAAGTCACGCATAGTTTTGAAAATTGGTTTATTGAATGGTTTAAGAAATTTAAGAAAACAAAATATATGATCCGATAAATGAAAGTTCGAGACGCCCGCTCTATCAATTATACAGGATTGAGACGTAAGCAAATATGTGTACCTAATTTTAAAATATGAAGCTTAAGAATACCTTTTCTTAATATATATTTTTTTTATTTAACTTTTATAATATCAGATATATCGAGCTTCCACACACTGATGCGCCACCCTGTATACACTGAGAAAAGAAGATGCGTTGAATTAACAAAAATCGCTTTGTTACGATCGCGTTTGTTAAATTAACCGAAAATGTTGTTATACCAACAAAAATAGAGCTGTAAATGAACTAAAAATTGTTGTTAACATTTTTTTGTCGAATTAACAAGCTGAAATTATTAAACAAAAAATTAAACAAATGAGATGCATCCTGTCAACAAACTACGATTGTTCCCTGAACTAAAATAAAATTGTTGAACGAAACAAATATATGCTATTGTTTTAACAAAACAGAAATTTAATACAAACAAGACAATAATCTATTATACAAAGAGCTTATGTTTACATTAACGCTGCGGTTTAATTGTATCTACCACTAAGATATCCTGGAATTGCTGGAATTCTATTGGCTATAGTACCCACGTGTTAAACACGTGCAAATGCATCTACAAATAATAATATATATTTTGGTTTTATCCGGTTTTATTTGCTTGGGCATGTTAGCGTGCATCGTGTCGTTGTTGGATAGTACATGTAAATTACGGCAGATGAAATCTCCTCCAACTTATTAAAAGAGTGGCAATTAGCGGATATTATTCCGGTGTTTAAAGGTAAGTAACAATTTATTTATATTACATATACTGAAACAACAAGTTGTAATTGAAATTGAAAAAAAACCATTTTCATGTTAGTGTGATGTCGAGCCATGGATTTTTATTGGCTACACGAATATATCTTATGATTATTATTTATATTACATATACTAAGAAACAAATTATAACATGAAAATGAAAAGAAAGAACGTATTTTTATGTTAGTGTGATGTCAAGCCGTGCATTTTTAATTGGCTGCATGAATATGTATCTAGTTGTGATTATTATTAATACTTAAACCTCTAAAGCAGGGCTGTCCAACATGGAGACCGCATTTGGCCCGCTACATCTTTTTTTATAAATTTGGAAATGAAGTATTTTATGATGTGGCTTTCAAGACCACTTGAACTTGGATAGCCCTTTTCTAAAGTATGCTTTTTTTAATAATTATTATTATATATAACGTAATACATAGCGTAACATTACTTGATAAGTAATGTTACGCTAGTGCATCATTCGCAGCGAATGATATACTACACTGCAATATATAGAATAGTATCTATTACTTTTTTTACTACTGATATTATTTATAAATATTAGATTTTTTTATAATTTTGTGCTAATTATTATTTTTATTTTGAAAAATTAACTATTTTTTGTTAAGAAATTTTTAACGAATACATACGAAACACATTAATTGTTTTTACATTTTCTGTTTCAACTTTATCCACATACTTTCGAAATATTTTATCTTTATCGCAATGTTTGATCATGTAAATATACATCAATTTAGTATCTATTAAATTAATATTACACTGGTGCTGTTGTGTCTCTATTCTCCACCTACGAAAATAAGATCAATTTTTTGTTTGATATTTATTTCAAAAAATATTTAAAATTTTAAAACAATACCGAACATTGACCAGTTATATGTTATAGGCACATACGTACCATCGAAAACAAAAGTCTTGACTCAAAATTAAAGAGAGAAATATTGAAATACTGAAGAACGTCAGTGATTCTATCTCTATTTATGTTGAACTTGAGTCAAGACCTTTGTCTTTACGTGTTAGCTTATTTATTTTTATTCACATAAAATTTATGCTATAATATTAGACGAGCAGTTTCAGTAAGCGTGTTATTTCAAATTATTCAACATAAATGTTTATATATATTAATCCATGCACACTATGGAAACGAGACATATAAACCCAATGTTTAAATGATTTTTCAGATTTGCGGATTTTGCTCCAGTTTTATATCCTAACATCATTACTACCACCAATGTCAAGGATAACTAGAAAAAAAGGGGCAAAATTGAAAACTGTCTATAGCAGAATCTCGTGAGAGTTTTATAAATCATGTGAAGGTAAATTGAACCATAATCTTAATTATCGTATTATGCATTTGACGTTTTTTTTTCAGCCTTCGTCCGATATATGTATATTTAAGTAGATATATAAAAAAAAATGCGAAGCGATACCATTCTGAATACTAACTATCATGAATTCGTCTTTATTTAGTTAAGAAATTAGTAGATAAGTTTGAATATTTATATTTTTAATATCCTTAGCATAAGTACCCAGAATTACATAATATTATTAGGAAACAATATATTTGGATATTGTATAAATTTTGATGAAATAATAAACTTTAAAACTTTAGATAATTTTTTTTCAGTCTAAATCCTGCTTAATTACTAACGCACTTGGGAGGAAAAAGGACTGTTAGTTTTGCAATATGGAAAACAATCCCATAAGGCTAAAAGCACTGGTTTATAATGGAAATAATGATCCTACCTGTCTGGTAATGTCTGGTTTCAAAGTAGTTGTTTTTTCAAAATACAGGAATTGGAAGCAATTTTATTCTTTCAGGTAAAACTGTTCGCACAATTTGGCTGGAAATTCTGATATTGCACCTAATTTTATCTTTTTCATGTAGCTACCATGTGATATATAATTTTCTGTTTACGTGTATAGATAATACAAAAGAATATACTTTTATTTTTATTTAAAATTATTTGCAATATCATAATTTTGTTTAAAAGTTTTATGTGAAACAGTTTTACTTGTTGGAACAAAGTTGATGCAATTATTGAATTTTAGACAAAACAAAAAAAATACGTTTGTTTCAAGCACAGGCATTATTTAAGTTGACAATTCAATGTTGTTGAAGCAATACTTCTTTTTGGTTAATTCAACGAAATCAGGACATTTGACCAAACGAAAATAAATGTTAGGGCAACAAAATCTTATGCTTACATTAACGAAAGTATTTTATTGTGTCAACAAAATTGTTTGGTTAGTTTCACCAAAAGATTTTGTGCTCACAACAAATTCATTAAGTTAAGCCAACAATTTCATTTTGTTAACGTAAGGAAAATAGAATGTCTAATGAAAGAAAAACAAATGTTGGATCAATGATTCGAGATTGTTAAATCAACGCTCTAATTTGGTTGTACTAACAAAACAGTTTTGTTAGTTCAACCAAAAAAAAAGTGCAACACAACAAGCGTGTTTGGTTAAATCACCCTATCCCATTCACTTGATTCAACATGTGCAATATTATTACATTGACCAAAATTTATTGACAAAAGTCGTTTAGTTAATTTAAATTTAAAATTTGATTGACTGTATTTAACCTTAATTTTTGGTTGGATTAACCAAATTTTGGTTGATTCAACACATCTAGTTTTCTCAGTGTATGGTGTAAACTGACTTTGCTTAGTTTTCACACTTTCACAAATAGGAAGCAACAAGAATTGTATAGTATATAAACTGTAAAAGGGCTTGCTGCGTTGTTTTTATACGAAAGCATGGAGTAAGTACATAAAACAGCCATAAACTTTCTATTGAGGTTTCATATTCTGCAAAAATATCTTCGAAAAATGTTTACGAAGCTATCCGTAACCCAATAGATTTCTCTGTGGCTATAAAATAGAGCGTTGTAGATTTATTACACCGACATGAAAGCCGCGCTAGAAAACCTGCTTTCATCTACTTATGTTTTATAGTTATTTTACTGTAGGTGATAGGTACTGAGACGTATCTACCCCTAGGCTGAACATCGAGGTATTCCATCTGACAGCGGAAATAAATGTATGTGCACATATTAACAAATTGTTTTTTTTTGTACCACCCTAATTTAAAAGAAAATATATTAAAATGAAGTGTTAACTGAGAGCACGAATATTTATCCGCATGCACGCTTCATTATTATTATTTTCTTTTATGATATTCGTGCTGTTCATCGCTTACTTGCAAACTAAAAGCAGTTTTACGGAGGGATTTATGACTTAATTTACCGGTAGTATGCGCTTAAGTTTTAAAACAGCTATGAAAAATAAGCATAATTACATTTAATAACCTCCTCAAGATGAATTTAAAATGCATATTTTCCCTTAGTTGACCGTGAATGATATGGCGAAAATTATTATGCGTAGAACCCTTAGTATTAGCATTAACAAGTTTGGTTACTAATTTTATTTTAAACAAAATTTAAATTCAAGTTGCAAATTTCCCGTTTAGATTTAATCATAAACCAGTCAGTTACATCGATTACCATAAATTTGTAGTTAACAGAACATCCAGCTAACATAATTTACATATATTCCGTTTAAAACATAAATATAGACTTCCAAAGCATAGTATATTGTCCCGACTAGTTCAGAATAAAGGACAGAATACGTACTTTCCTAATACCAGTTGGGCAGTTTGGTGCTAATGAGCTGCTAAAGTTCCAAGTGACAGCAGCTTTGTCTCTGACACTATTATTGATTTGGCCGGCATGCTAATTAATAGCGCTCATATTTTACACAGTGTTTATGTAAAATTACGCGTGTAGTAATATTGTTCTTGCTTTCAGAGAAGTTAATTGCATTCTCTCAACACAAACATATTCTGATTTTTTAAACTGCCCTAAAATTGTTATAGTGTTAAGCCAGGAACATATTGTTCTAACGTGTTATTTTGTGTTGTGTTGCTACACAAGTTTATTTAAGTCATACATCTTTTTTTCCCGTGTACTTAAATGTGCGGTGTGCACATTCATATGATGCCACGCCTTCTGACGGGTACTGACGTTTTGTGTCGTATCAAATACCGCCTATCCAGATTTCTGTCAGGCACCGTCACTAACGTACGAGAGCTTCGACGATATTAGAACAAAAGTGGACAACATTTTGCTAATTGAAAATGTGAGCAATCACGGGTGTTTATTTAACATGTTCTAGTTTATTTTTCCCTTGTACAGAGTGTCCGTTTATATTTTGACCCCTATCTACAGACTACTTTATCTAAGGTAGAAAAAAAACTTTAAACACAAAAGTTATAGGATTTTTGCTCTATTTTCTTTTGCAAATGTTCATTAGAGTAGACATTCTCCCTTATGTTGTATCATTTACGTTATTAATAACGTGTACGTCATCAACAAATATAAGGTATTTACGTTATTTCAGTCTGAAATGGTATGCAGTATCCGTTAAGCGCACGTTATAAAATAACATGCATGTTATCTACAGTACGTTATGTGGAATAAAATAACGCCATACGATCCCTTGCAGTTATACGAATAACAGCAACGTTATGAACAAAAGTGAAGTTGAACTTTACTGAATTGTCAATGGAAACGAATTGATTTTTGAAAATGAGTAATGATTTCAAGAATTTGTTGGCTGTTGGTTTAATAGAGCAACTTTTAGCTTTTAATAATAACACTAATTGTAAAATAGGCAATCAAAAGGTACATTACATAAAAATATTATTTGTGTTTTTGTAGGAATAATTCTGTAATTGAAATAGACCTGGACCTGACTTGCAAAATCATTTGAACTACTTCTTGACATTTTCATAAATTATTTTATAGGAATACGATCTACATAACAAAACATGCTCATACAACAATAAAGACAAAACTAATAGCACTTAAAAGTAAATATCTGTTCAAACATGAAATACTATATTTTCAAAGTATATGGGTTAAGGATTTAACTATTTTTACGCACACAGTGGTTACCAGAAGTGTGTGGGACAAAATTTTTAGGTGGCGGTAGAACAATCTGTTGTAAGCCGAATAATTCCGGAAGTAGATAATGATCTAGTAAATATATGGCACTTGTAAGTCCAATTACTAAAAATTCAAGAAGAAAGCATTATTAAATAAAGATATGGAACTTTGCATAACAGTATTCGCAACATCTGTCATAAATATATATGTTTATAGTATTCTACAAACTTGTTTTTAATAAACACAAAAGAAAACATACAACGAGTTTTTTATTATTTAATTTTGACTATGTAGAGATACTAGCATTTAAAAGGGAGGTGACGTATATGATAGCTTTGTATATACCCCAAGATGTAAGGCGTTTAATACTTTCACTGATATACAAATTTGCTCAATGTTTCCAGTTCTTTGGTAGCACTTTTCTGCTGTTCCAAACCAAGGCTCTCTCCGGCAAGCACTAATCCATCACGTTGTTCTACTTTAACTTTAACATGATCTCCCTCTTATTCTCTTCCTCTGTAGCTATGTTTGCCTCTGCTCCTCCAGTCGAATTAGGTGTGCAAACCACGTTTGTTGTTTCTGTATACTCCTTCGGAAGATGATAATAAAGAAACACACTTCACTTATTAATTTTAACCGGGTTTTATTTCACAGCACCGACCATACATTCATCATAACGTAACATACATCTTCTGTGTGACTATTCGCGTTAAAAGTAACGTTAATTAATAATGTTTATTAAATAACTTTTATTTGATATGCCGACTCCAATAAAGCGTCCAAGGCCATTAAAAACAACAAGAGAACAATTTGTACTATACTTAAATTATTTGGAAGATGGGCCATATTTTCGCGAAGACAGAGATGCCCCAGATAGAGAGATTGCAACAGGCCATGGTGTCTTTTACTGATCGGGTGTACACACAGATGGATAAAGGTCTAGAGAGAACTATTTTCTCAAGAAGTTTGTTTTGACCTGCTGGTCTGGATGGTTCCGAAGTTGGCTTTCGGTGGCTCGTCTTGTTTTTCATTTTAAAAAGACACTTCTTTTTGCAACTTTATTTGATTAAATTTAATTAATGTACATTTGCTGTTTTGACTTTTTTACTAGTTGAATGTTATATCAATAACCTTTTTTTTTTGTTACTTTGACAACATGCCTACTGCAAGATAGCTTTGAACAAAGTGTTTTTAAAAACAATAAAAATTTACTTAATCAAATGCTGCCCTTAAAAAGCGGAGGAGTTTCTTGCTATCCAATGAATAATATTTGTCCAGCGTTTTTTTTTATATGTGTGTATTTATGTGTCCATTTGGACTGAATCTAAGATGTTGGCAGAAGGATATGATGCTCTGAAGCTGGTAATTGAATTGAGTTTCCTTAATTGGTTCTATCTTGTGAGAACGAACAAGTTTTGTTTTCGTCTCACTTATTAATGTAACTTTGTCATCAGTAGATTAGATTAGGTTACATTAGGGTTGGAGTCGCTGTACGGAACTGTTTTACAGCGAACTTTTCAGATCTATCGTGGTCTTGTTTTTCTAATGGACCCCCTTCTGTTGCTTTAGGAATTCTTTTGTCTATCTCTGTCCTGGTGACTTTTGCAACCATTCCCTAGATTCATTACGTATCCACTCTTTGATTGATCTTTTAATTTGCGAGTTGATGAATCTCGCCTGGCGAGATCGTCTCCTAGCCCATTTCTCATGCCGGACTGGTTGGGAACATAGGCAAAGGTTAATTGCCTTTGAGTGCCCACCTCATTTAGGGCCCTTACACAGTCCCAAACCAGTTCAAAATTAACACTTGAGGAACAAATCGCTTTAAGTATTCAGACAGAGATAATAGTGACATTTTTACTTAACTCTGTCCCTTTTTCTATTTCTCTGACACAATGATAAAGTGCAGCAACTTCAGCCTGGAACACCGTACCGTCATTGCTGTAACTTACCGAAAGGCCCTTTTTAGGCTTCTTTCCATACATACCAGCTTCCACACCATAGTGAGTTTTAAAGTCGTAACTACACCAATTCGAGTTCGCTCTTACAGGAGTGCCTTTGTTTCAGTCCTTTTTATCGTGTATTATAACCCGGTACTTTTTGTATAGGTTGAATGTTTGAACCATGGCATCACTTGGCATTCCCATAAGGACTACCTCCTCAAGTTCATCTAATAGCTTTTGATGGGCAGCACACTATTATTTACTTATCGATGATTGACAATGTATATGTCAGTATACTGTAAGCATAGCAGTTCCTTGTATGTAGAGATGTAGCGGTGGCAGGTTTAGAATTACTTCCATTGTGATGGTAGGGGTCGATCTCATTGCACCCATGGCACACAGACACACCAGTATTTCTACGTCACTTAGAGTTTTGGCCATCCCCCTGCCGCACCTTTGACTGCTACACTAGTGCTCTGTATTTTATCACGGCTCTATCTACTGGTGCACAAAGTCAACTTGAGGCTGAGGTCTTACATTTTCATTATATTTCAAGTACTATAAATGCAGATCAATAATTTTACATTTTCATTATTGTAACTTGACGTCACTAAAAGAATTGCGAACGCTGACGGAAAAGTAACCTGCAAAAATTAAATCAATAACATATTTCTATTAACGAAGGCGGAAGTTAAAATATTATACAAGTATTTCGATGTTATCTTATCATCTATCGAAATATTTATCTAAATTAATAACATTTTCTCTATATCAACTTATTTGTTACGTGGATCCTCACAGATAAATAAAACGTGTTTATTGAAATTAATTTCGTCAAACTTCCTACAATCAAATTTACACCCAGAATTAATCTGAAACAGGCAAAATTACACCACCATTAATTCTAATAATAAAATCGGCAAAAACCGCTCGCCCTTCCTCAACAAAATTATATTTCCTTTGGGAACACTGACATTTATTTCATTCTTTGTTTTAATGGGCAAACTTTAACTGTGAAAAAGTGATTCTAAATTCCCGGATGATAATCAATTTTACCTGCTTAGCGCTCGGAATACAGCGCGGCGACCAGGTATTAAAACCGACCTTATATTTAGGGATAATTGCATTTCCCGGTTCTTTTTTTCTGTCGGAAAATATTCCCCAAAAACGTTTCATCCCCTTTTTGTAGCAAAACAATCGCGATGTTGATTTTAGGGTGGGAGTGTATGGTTGAATGTTGCGCTTCCAACAATCCGATTAAGTTTAAAAAGAGATCTTTTTCTAAACGTAAATTGCGAGCGCTGTTTTCGTTGGTGCTTAAAAAAAGCCGGTAGAAAGAAAATAAAACGTGAAATTGTGGGGACACAGTAAGAACAATTGAATGCCTGCGTATTTGTTTAGGCAGTTGTTTGTCTTCGTATTGGGAGAAATTATTTCATTGGTCGGGCTGTTTTGTTCAAATATATACTAAGAGAAAGAACGAAAGAATTTGTGCTTTGATTATAGGAGCTTAAACAAAAAATTGAGTTTAATAAAATGTTTTACTCCAAAATAGCTAAACTAGAACATCCATATGGAAAATATTAAAGTATTAAGTATTTAATAGAAATAATATACTTTTGTCTAAATAATTTTTCTACAATTTTTGTAAGTCAATATAAGGAAAATAAATTGAAAAATATGAGCCAAAGTTGGGATCGCATGGTAGGCGCAGCTATCGTCCAAAAGGCACATTCGCTTACCGATGATTTCGTTAACTGATGATCTACAAGTTGATATCTTTTTGATTTTCACCATTGGGATCTCGCTTATAATCACAGCTAGGAGGTCTGCGTTCCGAGCGAGCACACGCACATACGGGTGTCGATAGAAAGGCACCCGATTACCCGTATAAATCATCTAGTTGTTTTGACCGAGTAAGAAAAACACACCCATGTATAAAAACTATATGCACCCGTAAATCACGTGGAATATTTCAATGCACAGCGATGACGCATATATACATAACTTGTTTGTTCGGCACGAACCACAACGCAGCTGTGTTTTTGCAATACTTTACGCATTGGCGGCGTCTTAGATGTAGCTGTTTATTTATATTTGTGCAGCATTCAAATATCACCGTCCAGGCTTTCATTGAAAAGTAAGAATTGCTAAAATAATTTATATTTTGAATACGTTTCAAGCATTGTAACAACATAAAATATATAATTGTATTACTTATTTAAATAGGTAATAGTGACATTTTCTTTATTTCTTGTATTTTATTAAAAAAAAAAAAAGATAAAACCAGCAGGAATAAAGAGTCACTAACTATTTAAAATAATAAAAACTTGGTAAGTCTTTTTATCATTGATTAGAAATAATTTACATATTATTATCAAAACATTGTAATTTTCCACAACAATACATTTGCAAATGATGGTAAGTTTGTTATATGTAGCGGCACGTTGAATTTGAACGATTATCAAGAAAATGTATTAAATCTTAATAAATCCAATCAAAGCCGCTACCTTAAGACTTCTATTCAAAATATTGATGCAACCAAAAGCAGGGGACGCTTTTTTCAGTAAATTATGTTATTGTTACTTTTCATTGTAATTTAATAAGTTCTTAAAATTTGTAACCACATAATACTTTCTAGATTATCCTTTGTAAATTATGAAGTTCTCTTACATGCGAATACAGAACCTTACATAATATTCTCTACTGACGACTTAATTAAACTGACATCAAATTTGACAAAATTTGCCCGATCAAATATCCAATTTAACTCTTTTTTACCATTAGGAGTACTTTACCATAGGATAATCTTTGGTTTTTATTTTTTCTCGTCTCCAACTTTACGAGATACGAGATCTACCTCTTAAATATGCCCATGGTTTATAATATCGAAATAAGGATCAACATTTTTAAACTGTAGTGCTCCTATTCTTAAAATATTTTTTTTCACAAACGCTGATATCTGTACTAAGCTACGGGACGCTCTTGTACCTTGGGCATGTACCATGGGACAAAACATAATAAACATACCAATAAGGCAAGGAACGTAGGGTTAATTAGTCTTATTCAACCTTGTAATAAAAAAGTCATCAATATGACGGTTATTAGCAATGGTATTGATTATAATTGAAATTTTATTGAATAGAATTAAGGAAATATGAAATTCTAGGAAGTTGTAAGGTAAATCTCTCTTTTTCTTTCTTCGATTTTAATATTGAAAGTAATTTCACTAGCATTGAATGATTTTAACTTGCTTGTAGGGTGTGTTATGTCTGCGTTGTGTCTGTTCAGGATCGATTTCTGGTTTACAGAAAATCGGGAATGGCCGGTATGTGATCTGAATACTCTGGACCAGCCTCCTGGTTTTTCTTTACTTTCTGGCGGGAATTTTTCTGGTCTGGATTCTCGATAAATGGAGTTTATTTCAGGTTCAGGGATTTATTTTTCGAATTCTCGGTGTTCAAACAGGTGGTTATTGATTTTTAGTTCTAATTTTTTAAGTATGTATATTTTGTAATTAAGATTTTCGCTGTTGTATACAAAATTCGCGGAGTAATTGAACTGAGATCTTGCCTCTTCGAAGGTCTGTTGGCTTCCCTCCTCCAGCTTTTTTCATAAAACGACGCTTTTTCCGCGTTCTGTGCCTCCTTGTAAAATTTTGGATCCCAAAATCAAGACATGGCATTATGGTCATATGATTTAATAATCGAAGTTTCCTAGCGTCGCACAGTGGGCCCGTTTGCATTCGCAGCGCGAAATAATTGTAATTTACCAGGTTGCAAGATTGATTTATAAATTGCATAATTTGCATACTATGTATGTTGAAGTATAACTATCAACTCAAAAATTTTGGGAATATCAAGCCTCTGTGGCTTATTTGCCAGTAGAAGTCAATGCACTTGAATTAGGCGTTTGAGTTGTGTACTAAAATAAAGGCTAATAATTGCAGATATTTGTATTTTACCGAATTTATTAAATATGGTAGAGTTTTTCAAAAGTAAACACGTAATTTTATTCGTCATTTATTGAAATACCTTGACGTTGTACTACAGCTCAAAAACTGTTTTTTCGAGGTGGCTCATAAAAAATTGCAGACGTTTGCAGATGTTGATATTTTATTTTAAGATTGTTCATAGTTCAGTTATGGTGTGTACTTAAAATAAAGTGCGTCCGAGTGCGACCGTAAGCGTTATAATTTTTTTTAGATGAAATGTCCATTGCAGTTAAACATAGCGCTTTGTTTTCGGAGTAGCACAAACACAAAAATTTAAAAAGATCTACGCTAGCACATACGTTTAAACAGTGTATTTACGAAAGAAACTATAAATGAACAAGAAGCTGATAAATTATTAACTAATGTTATAAGAAAAAGATAGAATTTCCTTGGAAATAAAGTTCTCGCAATGTAAAAGAATTTATAGCAAGAAATAAAAGTATGGTTAGATCAGAAAGTAGAACTTGCTGGTGCTACTGTTGGTAGTATAGTCCAAAAAAAGTCCATTTACTAAAAAACAATTTGGTTATTTGGTAAGCCACAAAAAGCATTTGATGAATGTAGACATCAATACCAACTAATACAAAAGTAGTACAAAAGTATTTATTTCAAATCTCTTATCTTTTATATATATCTTTCTATTTTCAGTGTTGTCTTATTTAATATGAATAAAAACCAAAGGTTAATATGTTGTCCTTGAGTAAATGTCGATAAACATTATTATTAATATTATTACCTGTACAATAGTACGATCACAACTGAGAAGATCGTAAATATGCAAATGTGGACTGGATTCAGACATAAACGGCAATTATTTCGCGCTACGAACGCAATTGGGACCACTGTGCGCCGGCCAAGATGCAGTGATCGTTCAAAATTCAGATTTGTAATGTATTGATGTAATGAAGAAACTTTTCCTCTCATTTGAAAAAAGTCGAATCTATTGCTAATATCCCTTTTGCAATGTATTGTTTATAAATTGATCAAATTTTTACATTAAATTAACATAGTTGGACATTTTGTTTTCTTTCATGAATATAATATATGTGAATGTAAATTGTTGTTCATAGATGGCGTACTCATCCGACTCTTTTTTTTCTTTAATTATTTAATTTATTATTTTCATGAAATTTTGATTAATTTTGATGGTCCGAGTATTCAATTTTCAAAATTAAAAATTTAAGTCAATTGATTATTAATTGTGGTTATTCTGAGTATTTTAAATTGAAATTTCATACACTGAGAAAAATGGATTAAGTAAAGTGTTTACTTGATAAAAAATCATTAACAATAGACAAAGTTTTACTTGCAACTATTCTCCTCAATTAATACCTGCAACTAAACGCAGTTTTCTGAATGCAAGTTCTTACTGTAAATAGTGCTCTCATTATCGGCTATTATACAGCGTAACTGACAAATTCTTGCGTAATAATCGTAATCAAACTGTTAATATGTGGTAGGTAAGTAACGTATCACTTGTGACTATTGGTACTGTATCTAACTCCAGCACATACTTAGTACAAGAGCAATAGTACGGATTGTTATTAAATTCATGTATTTTCATAAATAAGTAGCAACTTGTCACAACTATGATTATTTGAGTTTTGCTGCACCTCGTGTATTTTCGGGTAACCTTGGTAGTTCTACCGTTTTTGCGCATAACGTCATAACAGTGCTGATCACGTACACGCAATGGACGGATAAATCTCCCGTGCTTAATAAAGGTGTTAGCTTATTAATACTCGATAATACCTGTGTTAGAAGTTAGAAATAGAAGAATTGCTTTCATCTTGGAGCTTCAACTCCACCACTTAAATGAATTTCACAGAGGTAACATACGTAGATCATCTTTTGATACGCACCCTTCATAATCATAAACAATATATTAGAATGTATTAAACATTTAAGAGTATC
This sequence comes from Protaetia brevitarsis, assembly GCA_004143645.1. Classification (NCBI taxonomy): domain Eukaryota; kingdom Metazoa; phylum Arthropoda; class Insecta; order Coleoptera; family Scarabaeidae; genus Protaetia; species Protaetia brevitarsis. The sequence goes on from RXPK01000118.1 coordinate 2,568,375, forward strand.
GGCAAGGTGTATAAGAATTCCATTCAATCAGTTGGGGTAACTGTTATCCTTCTAAAGCTTGTTTTGAAACGTCTGTTCAGATTATTCGGTTATTTACTTGTTCTTTGTTGTTATTATGTAGCTTAAACATTACATTACATTCATATCAGGTAGTCATTGTGTTTGTCCTATATAAAATAAAACTATTACTAATAATACTGCTTTTTTTTTCTTAAGTAATAAGTATTATGTACCATCTTTAGCAAATTGAATGCGAATTTGAGCTCCACAAATCTTCGATTATTAATGCAATCGAAGCTACAGCACATTGAAATAGTAATTGAAAATTATTTGCAAACAATTTTGATTTACGCATTGCTCGGTACGCAGTACTTATAGTTGTGGTTGCATAAATAATTGCAAATTTATGGAGCTTTTTTTTGTACTCTATCAGTTATTCACACAGAGTACACAGTAAACTATTTAATAAATATTTACTGAACCTCCTCGTTTTGTGCACTAACCATCATTGTACAACAAATTTAAAGTAAGTATATTGCATATTTGTAGCAAACCATTACCTTTTATATCTCAGGTATTTAGTGAACGTGCATTAATAATACTCTTTCCTTATCACAAGTAATCTAAATAGCTTGTATTCATTATGAAAGTGTGATAACTGTTATAGAATAGTTCACCCACAGCAATACACTTACTACTTGACAAGGGCAAATCTTTGCTTACTGCAACTACATATATTCTTTGGCTTAACTACTTCAGTTTAATTATCATAAGTAACTTCATAAGTTACCGGTATGAAGCAGACCGTAAGTAACTTAGATTGCTTGTTGTTAGTATCAGTGTTTAGGATCTCTTTTTTACTAGTGCTAAGTAATTTGTGCTTTTGTCCCCGATTCAGCTGAACTTTTAACTTATGATAATTATAATATCTGAATTGCTAATCTTCTTATTTAAAAACATAATTCTTATTCTAGGATAATGAATTACAACATGAGTATTCTACAAGATTTAAAAATGATTATCGCTACCCCAAGCATCGACTCACACTAAGTGAGAACAATTTAGAATATGATTGCCTGAGGTTCTATAACAAATTGCCATCGCCTATTAAAACTGTAAAAAAATTGTCAACATTTAAAAATTATGTATACAAATTATTACTAGAAATAGAGCCGTACAGTATAGAGGAATTTCTAACCTCAAATATACATTTATAAATTTTTGTTCTTGACCTGACCTTTGCATTGTTCCATTTGTATTGAAACACTGCAATAATAAAACCTATTATATTCTATTCTATTCTATTCTATTCTATATTTTTATTTATGACTATTAAATATTTTTCTCAGTGTACACAAGATTCTTGTATGGTCTTTATGTTTCCGATTGATCAATTTTGTTCTTTGGGGACTGATTTTTGTTTTAAGTTTCGATGTGATCAGATTTATCGCAATATATATACAAAGAGATTTGCCCCTTAGAACAACGGGTGCCTCTCTGGCTCCATTATTTCAAGGTACACGCCGTCCCAAGGTACAATACTTTCCCTTAGTCAAAAGAAGAGCGTTTTTCAAGTTAATAGTAATTTTAGTAAGTCCAAGTCGAAAAAGGAGCTTGTAGAATAGTCAGTGATTTTCACGTGATGAGTTAATAGCTAGTGCACCATATTTTTCATAAGTTCCTGCGACGCAGCCTCCATTGAATTAATTGTTTCGTTGACGCAAACTTCCCTTGGAGAAACACAAATCAACTTGACGGCAGGATTATAAATGGTCTCTCTTTTATTCACATTTCCTACATCGTAGAAAGAACCCATACATTAACCTAAAATTACTTGCATCACTGCTACAGTGGGGAATTCCTGGGGATTACTGAAAGTACAATTTATTTGCGTTTATTTGCGAAACAATACTCCGCGCTACACCACTGAAGTGATTAAGAAGAGCAATATCACGCCGGCGATAATTATATCTGTTCCTGAGCCTCCAGTCTTGCGAAACGACGATTCCACTTTACTTTTCGCGCCTCCTCTCGCGAAAATTTCTAATTAAGAGTACGTCTCGACAGCGTATTTTATTGGTACACAGGGAGACCAGGGTTTCGATCCGTGACCTCGGTGGAATGAACCGGTTTCGACCTAAATTATTTATTAATCAATTAGCGGAAAGGACGTTGTTGTTCCAGTCGGTGGAGTGCGGGGAGTGTTCGCGAACAGAAACAAATTGCTGGCAGGGAAGTAGGTCGAATCTTTTCGGAGGTAGTCGAAAGGGTTTGTTCGTGGCATTCCGGGGATGATAGACGGCGACGGGGAAAATGGATTTTCTGATGAAAGCCGGTGAAATTCGATCTAACGCGAAAATAACTACCCGGTCTCGTGTATTGAGAAAAATTGAAACGGCTCGAAAGAGATCCGGGGACAGACTGGTTGGTAATGTGAAAATAATTTTCGAGTCAACGTGATAGATATGGTTACAGCAGACCAACAGAGAATAAAGTAGTTAAATATGTATTATACATTCAGGGACAAGGGATTGGTTTCATGTGGGTTCAACATATAAATTAAAAATAGTGAAAAAAGCAAATGCGAATTTATCAGTTACAAGATATTGGAATGGCATAAATAATGACGTACTAAAATAGAGGAGAGAAAAATAGATTTGAACATTTTTGTAGGACCAGAATGTGATATTTAAACATAAAAGGTATGTTTTTTATGATAACACTGCGTAGGCTTTCACGGCCGGTGTAACTATAACTAACAGCTTCTTGCGGGTTTCACCGTGTGTCAACACTTTCGCTCGACGTTTCGCTGTTCATACTGACAGCTTCTTCAGGATAACTGAACTGATTCTCCATGGTCCGACATTCTTCTTATATACGCCCCTGGTGCATCCTACCGCGTAGTTTCCGCTCTATTGACATTGATGGTTCATAGTAGGCTCATCCACGTGTTGCTAAGGTGGTACGCTTCTTCTCTGTTAACGGTTTTATTCTTCTCTATTTCTATGGCTTCCCTGGTGAGTCTTTTCCCGTAGTTCGTGGTGGTAGTTATTATTTTTACATTCTTGAAATCCATTTTGTGTCCGGTGTCGTGCATGTGTTCTGCCACCGCTGATTGCTCGGTCCTTTTTAATCTTGCGTCCCTCTCGTGTTCTTTTATTCTTATGTCGATGAATTTTCCTGTTTGTCCGACGTAGCACCGTCCGCATTGGCATGTTATCTTGTAAATACCTTCTGTGCGCCCCTTGGGTATCTTATCCTTTGCGGTCGGTAGATACTACTGGATCGACGTTGCAGTCCCGAAGCGTACTTGTGCGTTACGTTTCTTCAAAATTCGGCCTACTTTTTCGGTGACTCCTGCTATGTAAAGTAAACACGCCATCGCTCTTCGTGGTTCTGTAGTTGTCTCCAGTGTCGTCTTCTTCTTAGTTGCTCTCCTTATGTCGATGTCAGTGTAATCATTCTTCTTTAGCGCTTTCTTCAAATGTATCTTTTCACTGGCAAAATGTTCTTCGTCACTGATGGTTTCGACTCTGGATAGCAATGTTTGTATTAATGTCTTGTTCTGCATCGGATGATGGTGAGATCTTGCATGCAGATATCTATCGGTGTGCGTCTTCTTTCTAAATACTGCGTGCTGTAGCATTCCCTCTTTTGTTTTCCTTAACCATAACATCCAGGAAAGGAAGATTTCCATTTTGTTCTTTCTCCATGGTAAACTTGATGGCTTGGTGCTGTGAGTTTATGTGTTCCAAGAACTATTGTAGTTTTTCTTCTCCGTGTTGCCATATTACAAAAGTATCGTCGACATATCGCAGCCAACACTTGGGTTTCATATCCCTGGAACTTAGGGCTTCTTCTTCAAATGCTTCCATAAACAAGTTGGCTATTACTGGTGATAAAGGGCTTCCCATTGCTGTTCCGTTCTTCTGCTCGTAGTATTTTCCTTCATACAAAAAGTATGTCGTGGATAAGCACAGTTTCACTAATTCAATGATGTCTTCTTGTAGTCCAAATTCTGGAAGTAAGGCCAGTGCGTCCTCCGTGGGTATGTTAGTGAATAGCGATATAATGTCGAAACTTACTAAAATGTCTGTAGGTTCAGTCTTTAGCGTAGACAGAATATCCACGAAATGTTCGAATTCTTCACATACGTTGCAGTTTTGTCCGGTATATGGCTTCAGTAAGTTAGCTAAATATTTAGACAAATCGTAGGTCGGTGATCCAATGTTGCTTACAATCGGTCTTAATGGCACCCCTTCTTTATGTATTTTTGGTATTCCATACAGCCTGGGTGGTGTAACGGCTCTTGGTAGCAATCTGTTCTGCATCTCTTTAGGTATCGATGAAATCTTTATGCTCTCCCTTACTGTTTTTGTGATCTTCTCCGTTGGATCTTTTCTTATTTCCTTGTAGGTGTTCTCGTGAAGTAGTTCATTCATCTTTTTCCGGTAATCTTCTTTATTTAGTAGTACTGTTGCATTCCCTTTGTCTGCTTTGAGGATAACGATGTCTTCTTTAGCTTTCAAATTTGTAAGTGCTGCCTCTTCTTCCCTGGATAGGTTGCGTTTCGGTAGCTTTGCTTTCTTCAATGCTCTGCTTACTTCTTGTCGCACTTCTTCTGCTTCGATGTTCGGAATTCCTTTGATCGCTGCTTCTACCTCCGTAATGATTTCTTCTGTTAGTACTCTTTTGGGTGCAATGACGTAGCTCATCCCTAAGGCAAGTACTTTTGTTTCGTCTGCAGATTCAGCTTCGTTGATAAATTAATCACAACGTTCTTCAGTGTACCAGGTTGCTCCTTGATCTTCTTTTCTTCCATCCTTGCAAACTTCTTCAATTGTGTTGTTCTGGATTTCTCGAACTCAGTTTCTGCTGCTTCCCAGGTTATGCGGTCGATAAGTCCCAATCTTCTTTTGGCATTTTGTTGACTGATGTCAAATGTAGCTCCATGATCATCTTGGAAATCAGATGTAGCTCCGTATACACTTGATGCACTCGTTCTCGTGCTAAGGCTTCCTATGTTCTTCTTAAGATTTTCTTTGCGGCATGCGTTGTTATGTGATGTTTCAACTTTACGAAGTTAGGTGTAATCTTCTTGTCTCGGCATCGACGCAGAAATGCCAAAGTTGACAATAACTTGTTCTTCTTGGTGCGTAGAGAATCTAGTCGTCTAGTAGATAAGTACAATTCCTCCCCGTACAGGCTTGTGATAACACTGCGTAGGCTTCGGCGGCCAGTGTAACTATAACTAACAGCTTCTTGCGGGTTTCGCCGTGTGCCAAAACTATTCTGTCTACGCTAAAGGCTGAACCTACAGACATTTTAGTAAGTTTCGACATTGTATCGCTATTCACTAACATACCCACGGAGGACGCACTGGCCTTACTTCCAGAACTTGGACTACAAGAAAACATCATTCAATTAGTGAAACTGTGCTTGTCCACGACATACTTTTTGTATGAAGGAAAATACTACGAGCAGAAGAACGGAACAACAATGGGAAGCCCTTTATCACCAGTAATAGCCAACTTGTTTATGGAAGCATTTGAAGAAGAAGCCCTAAGTTCCAGCGATATGAAACCCAAGTGTTGGCTGCGATATGTCGACGATACTTTTGTAATATGGCAACACGGAGAAGAAAAACTACAACAGTTCTTCGAACACGTAAACTCACAGCACCCAGCCATCAAGTTTACCATGGAGAAAGAACAAAATGGAAATCTCCCTTTCCTGGATGTTATGGTTAAGAAAACAAAAGAGGGCTACAGCACACAGTATTTAGAAAGAAGACGCACACCGATAGATATCTGCATGCAAGATCTCACCATCATCCGATGCAGAAGAAGACATTAATACAAACATTGCTATCCAGAGCCGAAACCATCAGTGACGAACAACATCTTACCAGTGAAAAGATACATTTGAAGAGAGCACTAAAGAAGAATGGTTACACTGACATCGACATAAGGAGAGCCACTAAGAAGAAGACGACACTGGAGACAACTACAGAACCACGAAGAGGGATGACGTGTTTACCTTACATAGCAGGAGTCACCGAAAAAGTAGGCCGAATTTTGAAGAAACGTAACGTACAAGTACGCTTCGGGACTGCAACGTCGATCCAGCAGTATCTACCCACCGCAAAGGATAAGATACTCAAGGGGCGCACAGAAGATAATATGCCAATGCGAACAGTGCTACGTCGGACAAACAGGAAGAGCCATCGACATAAGAATAAAAGAACACGAGAGGAACGCAAGATTAACAAGGACCCAGCAATCAGCGGTGGCAGAACACATGCACGACACCGGACACAAAGTGGATTTCAAGAATATAAAAGTAATAACTACCACCACGAACTAAGGGCAAAGACTCATCAGGGAAGCCATAGAAATAGAGAAGAATAAAACCGTTAACAGAGAAGAAGGGTACCACCTTAGCAACACGTGGAAGAGCCTACTACGTACCAGGGGCGTATATAAGAAGAATGTCGGACCATGGAGAATCAGTTCAGTTATTCTGAAGAAGCTGTCAGTATGAACAGCGAAACGTCGAGCGAAAGTTTTAACACACGGCGAAACCCGCAAGAAGCTGTTAGTTATATGTTTTTATGTTTATTTTTCGCATGCTCTCAAGCTTAAGGTATTCTTGGATCGAAATAATTTGGTTCGACACACACATTTTTGGATTACACTGTATATTTGGCAAAACAAATAAAATTCAAGATAATAAAAATACAATGAATTGCAACGAAAGTTAAATCTTAAAATAGGTTACGATGCTAATATATCGATGTTCGGTCTTAACCTCTATACTTAAGTAATACATTAAACTATTAATTATGATATAATTCCGAAATATAGATGTGATTCTTAATGTCTAGGTTAATAATGTTGGCCGGAAGGTTTGTGTCGTGTGATAGGATTTTAAAAATAATAAAATAAAATAATGAAATGTTAATTTGGTGCAAGAAAAAGAAAACAATAAAAGTAAAATATACGACTTAGCTGGTAAATTTTTAGGAGTGTCCGTGTATTGCGTCCGGGAGGGTGGTTTGAGCGCGTTACGCTGATGACAAGGCGTGTTCCCCTTTCGAATTCAACGATCCAGATTTGGTCTCCCAAATTAAGTACTTCGTTCACCCTCGAGGTTCAACTATATTTATTATTAGTATTATATAGTTATATAACGAAGCAAATATAAACAAGTGAGACAAATTAAATGGATATCCTGGGATGGCTTTCAATAAAGAAAATAATATGGAGAAATCCTACCTCGGCAGATGTGTGCAAGAGTTACGTTCCTGTACGTCGGCAATCGTCCAGGTTCCTCGACTTGTCGATGTGATTCGGTTATAAGGTAGTCCAAACATTTCACATACTTCCGAACCATAATGAAACTTGTACACTTTGCGGATAACATTACTTTATACTCAAATCTAGACTAGCATTGGCAAAGTAAAAAAATTATCCGTTGGCGCATGCGTAACAACACTAATATATCTAATAATCCTAGCGTCCTATAAATATGACACTCATGAAAAAGTGTTCATAAACTGTTCTGTATTGAATGTACATACAAATTTATAAATAAAATCGAAAAAGTATATCATCCTCATATATATACCGCAGACAAAATCCAAATATAGAGTGATATAGTAAATAGGTAGAGCTCTGTATAAACCACTGCAAGAACACTGTAAAAAAAGTTGCAGTAAAATTACATGTAAAATCGTTGGTAACAAAATTGCCTACAATTTCACAGGTAAATTGCTTTGCAATTTGCTTCATAAGGTAAAATTTCCACCATCTAGTAAATTTCACATGCTGATGGGTTTTTCAAAGATTGTACTGTAAAATTCGTATTTAATATTTATATGAACTCTATATTTACCGAACACTGAAGTAATTTTCATATGTATTTTTATAAAGAGAGCAAGCAACTTACCTAATTCTTTTATAGCACCTAATAGGTCATACTGAATCGCTCAACCAGGGATCAAGAATGAACACGCTTACGCGAAACCTACGATTGTTTGTGACGTGCATGATATTATTGAACCAATAATAAGTTCGGCAAACGAATAGAATTACCTACGCGCACAAATAAATAATCCAATAACCAATCACATTGCGGCGTATGAATTTCGTATTTTCCATGATACCTATAGTTTTACCCGAAAATTCAAGTAAAAAGAAATAAATATAAAAGATCCTCACATTTTTACAGCAAAATTAATAGTCCACTAGTAAAATTACTTTTAAAGTGCACTAAATACCCCAAAAAAATGTCAATTTTACACTTTTAAGTACATTTTGAGAGTAAATACAAAATTGTACATGTTTTTTCCTGTATTTTCCTTTTGAATTTTTGTTACATCTTAAACTTACATGAAAAAGCTATAAATTTTACCGAAATGTCTTTTTCCATGTTAAATATCCTAGAAAAAACATGCAAAACAAAATTTACATGACTTATTGTGGTAAATTCACAACGTTATTCCATGTAATATTCCTGATTTACCATGGCAAAATTACTGTAATTTTTTACAGTGTATACCAAACTACGACGTAACTTTTAATTTTTTTTCTAAGAGAGTAAAATCAAGTAAGTAAATAATAGAAATTACAGAAGCAGTCTTGATAGCTCAGAATATGTATAACAATCAGCAACTGAATTTAAAGCAGCAGTCATAGTTTAAAAAAATAATTTACACAGCGTCCTATAAATTGGACGCTGGGAGTTAATGGGTTAACCCATTATGTTGCTATATATCTAGCAGCCGCACTTACTGTAAGAGCTTCTACTCTATTTTTAAATTAGAAAACTAATTATATAAATATTGTATTCTGCATTTCCTTCTTCTTGGTGCATTTTTGTTCAATCTAGTACTGTTTTCTCTATTAAAATTGCGTTTCATGTTTTTCTAATTTTATAGTAACCTAATCCCAGGTCTGCAAGTGCCAATCATATGTTCGTTACAAAATTAACAATGCAGATTTTTTTACTATTATCAATTCCATCATGATATTCAAGTAAGCCGATTATTCTGAGAATTTGCGTGATTGTGTGCACGGAAATAGTACTTTAACTTAAATGAAATAAATTTATAAATAATGGATTCTGATAAAATCTGTCGATGATTCAAAAATTTGCATGCCATCGTAGCCTTTCATTCTGAACAGCAATTCTTACAAATATTTTGCCATACTGTGGACGAAAAGTATGGTTTACCTAACACGAAAACCAAGGCCCTACTGGTTAAAAAAAAAAACCAAAAACTAGAAACAAATTTCAAACTAAGCAGCCGTTATTTCCCAAATATTAAAATAATTTCATTTTTTTATCCATTTTGTTCGTCAATTTAGTCTACGGGGACACGGTCGATATAAAAGAGCTTTGAAAAATAAATTATCTACAAACCCTTGCATGAATTATTTAAATGACGTAAATTTATTGCATAAATGTAAATATGGATACTGAAATTTTAGGTTAACCGCGAATATTTGCAATTACATTTTATTGACAAAAAATTAAATTCACCGACCGATGAATAGTTACACACGATTATCACGCGATTCGAATTTGAATAATTTCGGTAACATCCTGCACGAGTTACTATAATAAAAGAAATCAATTTTCAAGGAATAATAATTTTAGTTAAACGATGTTTGGAATCGATACCAAACACACACTGTTGGGCTACACGTTTCCAATTATTACCCTCATTCCAGTGTTTATTCAAATTGTAGTGAAAACCAAACTATCCTTGTATTTACTATATGCACCATCGTTACGTTTGAATTTCCAGAGCTATTAACCACAACTGAAAATCAGCGCTTTATTTGGTAATTGGAAATAAAATACTCTTGAAAAGACATCGTTGAAGTGGAACCACCCTGATGAATATCAAGACTATCAGAAGTTTTATTTGACTTTCTAAAGAACTAACTAGGTAACTTCCTAAATTTCCTCTAAACGTTTTAATTGCATCACATCTCTTCTATTCACATGAAGAGTAGTGGCTTTATAACATACCTAGGCGTTTTAAATACGTTACAATTTTCTCTGGAAGTTTTGTTATGATGTTGCCCAAGAGGTTTCACCACATCTTAATTGTAAGAGGAATCGTTCATTATTTTCATTTTCATCCGAGGTATATTCTAGGTTATATACACTCTGATCAGCATTGTACACTTTTATAACGAAACTTATGATATGGGCTTTAACTTCCGAAATTAAGCATCCACCTGAAGAAATAGCAGATAAAATTGTATAACATATGATTTTTATTAACTACATGTAAGGTGCAGATGATGAAGATTACATAACATCTTCCACAGTTTCCTGTAGCTTTACTGCTAAAGTACGACCTTAATGTAGTTCTAGATTCAAATCACTCTCATCAGTGTTATATACTGTTGTGGTTTGGACAACCCATTTATCGCTGAGTGTATTTTAAGTTGCATACTACGGTTGTTGTGATTTGTAGATTGTTTGAACAGCTGTTTTTCAATTTACCGAGAATTTTCACAATTTTGTTTTGTTTTGTATAAGTTTAGTTCAAGAGTTTATTGAATGATTTTTATTATGCAGTGTTAAGATTTTTAATTAATCCAGTCATTCAACTGTCTATTGTTCGCTTGTGTTCATTTTATGCGTATTCTATTAAATATTGTTATTGTAATGTTATACGTCTGCGCTGTACGAATTTTGAGAGAGAGGATTTTTGTAAAAAAAAACAATTGTAAGATTTTGTGGAGGACTTCCTTGTTCGACTATTGATGTGAGTAGATGTATTTCTTAAATATTTGTTGCCATTTTGTATTTCATTTTATATTGTAAAAATTTAACATTTCTTTTTTTACTATAGTCAATTAAGGAATTTTTATTGTAATAATTGTGTAATTTTGTAATTAAAGTGTACACTTAGTAGATATAGGATCAATTATTTCTTTTTTTTGTTTAGGAAGATTTATTTTAGTTTTTTTTCTCATTTATATTTGTGTAAGAGTTAATTTTTTTGTTAATATATTTTGCTGTTTCAATTTTTAATTTTTCTACCACGTCGTTTGGGTGGGTAGAAGCATTTTTCTATCATTTAGTTTTTTAATTTTTTGTAAATTTCTAGCATTTGTCCACGCTTAGATTTTAATTTGTGAAACCACGTGGATAGAAATTCAAAGATATTGAATAATCTTCCTGAACAAATAAAACCTTTCGTTTTTGCTTTGTATAGGAAATAGCATTATCCTCTTTTAAATTAGATTCTAGTGCAGTTTTTATTTTAGGTCAGAACCTTCAGTTCAGGTTTTTTTTCTGCACATTTATAATTTAGCCCGTTTTGTTGAAATAAATTTATTGTTTGATAGCGTCACTGGGTTAAAAATTTCTGTTCTTTTATTTTATATTAAACCTTCATAATTTTTCGTATAATTAAGAAAGTCTGATTTCATTTACTCGCAATTTACTTTTCGTGGTTAGATTAAAGTTTTAATTCGCGAGGGTAACTCTGGAATTAATAGTTCTTTTGTTTTATTTAATAATCTTTTCCGTTGAGTTAGCTAATATTTTATTTTCTTTTTCATTTTAAATTCATTTTGCATTTTTTATTTAATTCAATTAATCCAGAGCAACACGTTGCTTACACCGAAACTGGTGACTTTAGGGATTAATAGGGAGTTTGACATATTATTGCTTAATAGGCGTAACTCTTCTGCATCATCCTGTAGAACGAGTAGTAAATTATCTTATTTTGCGAAGTGCAATGTCTGTATTGAAGTGCCTTCCATCCACAAATGTCCTGCTGGAAACCTCTCTTATCCAATTTCTTGTTTAACTTCTGAAACACACCGTTAATGCCATAAACTATGTTCCATCGTCAAAATTATAAGAACGGATTGCGATCTACAAAGTAATTTGGAAACAAAAACTTAATTTTAAGTATTCATTACGCTTTGAGAAGATAGAAAGAAATAAGAAAATTTAGAGAGAGTAGAATTTAAAAGGTTAGTTTTAGAAATTAATAAGTAGTTAGTAATTAAATAAAAAAAAATACGCTATTGAAACGTTATTTAAATGTATTATTATTTTTCAGTGTAGGCTTATTAAAATGTTGCCAAAAAGAAATGCAACGAAATGTTGCCATCAAATAAAAGTGATTTAAAGGAAACCGTTCAGTTTTTCATATGACTTAAAACTCCTCAACACACAAAAGTATATTAACTAAATATTACCAAGGTCAATTAAGATAACACACACCAAACTCCATTCCTACAGTGGTTTCGCATTGTTATTCGGACAGTCAAACGATGGATCTGCAAAAGACGGGATTGCTAAGGCAATATTATCATTCGTCGACGGTTTACTTTGTAACGTGCCGTTACATGGGTAAATCCATTTTAGTGTGCTTCGAGTTAGTAATTCATTTTGGCATAAATTTTAGTTCTTCGGATTCATTTTCCCATAGTTTCTGTAACGTCACAGCCACGTTTATTCGTTGATTTATTATTTTTTTGTATCATTTTGTTGGCGCGTGTCTTGGTTTGAAGTTTATCGTGTTCCCACTCACGGTGTATTCATTCTACGCACGCTTCAATCCCCACCTGCGCCCCGAGCCTATATAAGCTGTATATTTGCCGTGATTGTGGCAGACTAAGAGAGAGCCAATCTTCCGCCTTGATATGATTATTGATCGTACTCAACTTTCAGGTGCGACACGACAATAGCTTTTTTTCCAACCCTTCAGGTGTGACACGCCGCAACCCTCCACCCCTCGCTTGATTATAGAACGTAGTCGTCCCATGGGTATGGCACAGCGCGATCTTCGTGTTCGGTTGTATTACGTAGTCGTCCCGCGGCTGTGAAACGGTGCATAGTGCCCGTTCACTTTTTTCCTCTCGTTGAACTATAGATCCTAATCACACATAAGGTGCGACACGACGTTAGTATCATAATTACCGTCGTAAAATTCGCACTTAGAATCAGGTACTTCAAGGTAAGCCCATTTATTAAAAGTACGTCTGCAAAATTATCTGTCTAATTTATAATCGCGCATCTGACAGCCATCATTGCTAGCGCCACCAAGAAAAAATCAGAAAGCTAAGATTGCTGTTACGATGGTAATTCAATAAGTTTATAAGCGAACAATAATAAGCGTATTTTTAAGCAATAAGTTCTCTGTAAGTAATCGCGCAAAAGATTATCCTAACAAGTAAACCGTCAAACAAATAAACAAAACATCGCTACAATCTGATGCTCTAAAACATATGTGGACAACAAACGGCCCGGATCCGGTCCGCTGTAAGATTTGATCCGGCCCGCGAGACATTTTGAAAGACCCAATTAAAAAAAAAATATTACACTACTTACTCATACTTACTCCAAATGAGGAAGATCGAGTGATATGGGGTTTGTCGCTTGCTCCTGCCGAATCAAGTGAGCGAGCAAGCCGAGTGGCGGCGATCATCAAAGAGTGAGGCGGGAAACATCAAAGCCTTTGATGTTTGCCGCCTCACTGGCGGCGCAACAAAAGATTATAGCTTCTCAAATGTTCTACACCAGACGATTCTAGATCATTCCTTCAGTTTGCCTATATAAGCGGGTGGATGGCCCGAACTTTAGTTCAGTTCTATTTGAACTACCGAGGTGATAACTTCGACAAGCGATATCCTAGCGAACTGCAAGTGCCCGTCAATTTGCTTTGTGACTTTGTATGCATCTTGAGTGCTTACTAATTATATTTTGTTACTAAGTTTATCGAACGAAAAGTACACGAAAATGATGTCTGGTGGAAAGAAACGAAAAGTAAATGCAGAGGGTCGCCAGTTTCAAGAAAAATGGACTGAAGAATTCTTTTTTATCTTGCACAATGGTAAGCCTATTTGTTTGCTGTGTAATGAATCCATTCCAGTGGTGAAAGAATTCAATATAAAGAGGCATTACTCAACTAAGCATCATATGCTGCACTTACTGACAGGACAAATAAGAAAAGACAAAATTCAGAAGCTTACCGCAAATTTGGAAAAACAGCAGCAAATGTTTCATAAATACAGAACACAACTTCATAATGTTGTGAAAGCTACTTTTATAGTTAGTTCAAAATTGGCAAAGTCATTAAAACCATTTGCCGAAGAAGAATTTATCAAGGAGTGTATGTTAGAAGTTTGCAGTGTTTTGTGTCCTGAAAAGAAAAATGAATTTGAAAAAATTAGTTTGTCAAGACGAACTGTTGCCCGACGTATAGAAATGATGGCTAATGATATAAAAACAACTTTGACTGACGTATGGCTGGTTTTGAATCATTTTCCATGGCATTAGACGAGAGCACCGATTTGTCTGATACAGCTCAACTGGCTATATTTATTCAAGGTGTTGATAAAGAGTTCACTGTTACTGAGGAATTGGTTGCTTTACAGCCGTTAAAAGGAACCACTACAGGAGAGGACATTTTTAATGAAGTTGAAAAGGTATTCACAAGTTTTGGTTTGCCATGGTCAAAATTAGTTGATGTATGCACAGATGGTGCACCTTCTATGGTCGGCTAACGTAAAGGTTTCATCGGAATTTTGTATGAAAATGCAGCTGAATTAAATGTGCAAAACGATGATTTGATAGTCCTTCATTGCATTATCCACCAACAGAACTTGTGTTCTAAGTAAATTCAACTCTAGAATGTTACGAATGTGGTAGTAAAAACCATCAATTTTATTCGATCCCGAGGGCTTAACCATTGTCAGTTCAAGGCGTTTTTGGATGAAATATCAGCCGAATATGACGACGTAACATATTATTGTGAAGTCAGATGGTTAAACAAAGGAAAAATGCTGAAACGGTTTTACAAGCTTGGAAATGAGGTAGCAGATTTTATGCAAATAAAAGATAAACCACTATCTGAATTGAGTGACCCAAAATGGATATGTGACTTAGCATTTCTGGTCGACCTTACAGGCCATTTGAATGATTTAAATTTGAAATTTCAAAAACAAGGACAGTTAGTAAATGATTTGTACAGCCGCTTGAAAGCGTTTCAAAACAAAATCCGCTTGTGGGAGGCACAGTTGCTGTCTGGTAACAGTTACCATTTCACCACGCTCTCTGCGTATGGAAATACTGCTTATTCTCAATATGCTGAGGAACTCAAGTTACTGTCGGAGCAATTTTCGAACAGATATAGCGATTTTAAAAACATGGAAGACAGTTTCAATTTATTAGCTACTCCAACAAAAAATAATGTACAGAATGCTCCAATACACTTGCAAATGGAGTTGATCGGGCTTCAAGAAAACTCACTCCTAAAATCTAAATTTGAAGACGTGGAGTTGTGCGATTTCTACGAAAAATACCTCGGAGAAGACCATTTTCCGCAGCTTAGAAAATTTGCAAGAAGATTGATTCGTGCGTTTGGCAGTACTTATAAATGCAAACAGTTCTTTTCAATGATGAAAATTAATAAATCAAAACATCGTACAAGGCTGACTGACGATAATTTGGAAAATTCTTTACGTCTTTGTACCAGTGGAATTCATCCAAACATCGATGGATTAGTTTTCCAAATTCAAGCTCAAGGGTCTCATTGATTTCGTTGTCGCTATTTAACTTTCGTAATTTGTAATAATTCAAAATTTCACGATTTAATTATAATGTTGTACCTATTTTTCTCATTTCGTTTTCGTATTTTAATAAATTGCATTATAATAACATTGTCGTATTATTTCATGTCTAATCGCTAAAAATTATGAACACTACTTTAAAATGCATTACTTTTAAACGCGGCCCGCGAACGTATTTGCACACTAAAGTTTGGCCCACAACATGTCAAAGGTTGCTCATACTTGCTCTAAAGCTTTTAACTCAATCCTTTTATAATGCTAGCGTAATATTGATCTCATTTGTTAAAAAAAAAATTGGACCTTAGAATTGCACCAACGATCTTCCATTTATTTACGTATTTAAGTACGTATCTGATCGGCTCAGGTCAAAAATTGTATCCTAAGTTTTCTTCCTAAGTAAGAGACTTATTTGGGAAGTGTATAGACCTTTATTTCTAGAATAATAATTTGCTCATCGCCAAGGATGTATGCATGTAGATTACTTAGATGTGGTATCGGTTTGATTTTCAATAAGTGATTGCTTGCTTTGTGATTCTTTATTTATACAGTATTTGTAGAAGAAAATGCATCGTTTACTTTCTATGCGGGCAAAGGTTAACCACATAATATAGAAGCAAGGAAGTAAGGTGGGAGGTGAGAAATTTCCATAAAATGTGAATAATTCAAAGTTTCGGAACCGGAAATTCTTCATCACGCTTGATCGCCCTTGCTCCTCCTTTTGTTCCTCTTCCTTTTCCATTAGTTCACTCCCAAGGGTACGGGCGCATTTTATGCAATATTAAAATCGATAGTTCCGACCTTTTTTCTTTTGCGATCTCTCCCGTCTTCTCAAAACTTGCAATGCCGTATTAAATATTCACGCGAGATGAATATTTATGCCGCAGAGATCACGTCCAGGATCGCCGACGGCATCGTTAGACATCACAGCGACCTTCAGCGGCAACTCGATTCATCATCGGGACACATACATATATATATACACGCCGTCGATGGGAATCTGGATTAAGCGTTGAATATTTAAATTAAAATAAATATTACCGCCGGGATTCCTGATTGCTTTCAATCTCCTCGCGAAACCACGGCAGAACAATTTAATGCAAAAAGAAACGAACGGGGAAATAAATCAGCGGCCGCGAGTAACTGAACGAGGAACGGCGAAAAATGAAGCAATGCGACAGCACTTATAATATTGATCGTGGAGGAACGGGCGTAATGATGCTGTATTTTAATGCAGATGCAATTACTTGTTTGACGCCGCGTTAGGACTAGCTAGCGACTGGACATCGAAATCATTCTCGACGATGTTATTTCATAACCAAAAGTATAATCATAATCATAATCATAATACTGGTATATTTGTAATGAAACCATTACAAGAATTTGTCATAATTATATTAGTGTGTGTAAAGGGCACAACAGTCAGTTAATTAAAAAAATTAAAGAAAAAATATAATATTTAAAATGTAAGGTACAACGGACAAATAATAAATAATAACAAACAGGACATTGAAGTAAATACACATTAAAAGACTATATCATCGATACTGTACAGCTCCCTTTTCAATAACATTGCCTTAGCTTTCGCCTTAAACTTATGGAGAGGTAGGTCCTTCAATTCCTTCGGCAAGATGTTGTACAGTTTGCCCCCCATGTAGTCGATTGCTTTTCGGGAGCAAGTTAGCCGGTGGTATGGTACTCGTAACTCATTCCGCGAGCGAGTTGAATAATTATGGGAATCTCCATTTTGTGCGAGGTCATGTTTATTTAGGTGGACGTGCGTGACAGCAGCCAAGATGTACACAGATGGTAAAGTAAGTATGTTTTCTTTAGCGAAATGTGTTTTACAGCTGTCGGTAAATTTTAGATCACATAGGTATCGGATGGCTCTCTTCTGCAGAATAAAAATTCTGTGCGCTTGTGCAGACGTCCCCCAGATGAGTAGACCGTAGCACATGTGGTAGTGGAAAATGGCAAAATATGCCTCTTTCGCTGCTTTATGTGTTGCAATATGTTTTAACCTTCTAATGGCGAACAGAGCAGATGACAGTCATCTTGCTAAATTATCAATGTGTTGGTGCCACTTTAAATGCTCGTCTACAACAATCCCAAGAAAATTGGCTGCTTTCGGGTGAGTTGACAGTTTTGTTGTAAACACCAGATTTTGTGTTTTATTTATATTTATTTGCAGAGAACCACTTTACAGCGTCGTCAATGACAGCCTCAGATTTCTGTTGGAGCGTTTCTTGATCCTTATCTCGCAGCAGTATAGTTGACGTCCTGGGAACATGAAAATTCAACAAATTATTTTCTAATCAAATTTTGCAAATATAATTTCACCATTGTGAATGTCAAATGGCGAAACAGTAAAGAAGTAAGTTGTGTTTCTTGCAAAACGAATTATCTACTGGCTTTCGTCGCTTATTCCTCGTCACGACTAAATGAGTGAAAATAATAAATGGAAAACGCAAACAATTGACATCAAAAATTAATTAAACTAAAAGCCAGGTACTAATTAAGTAAATAAGAAAATCAATTCAAGAAAAAAATATAATGACGTTACTAAGCTTATATTTCAGTTATTTAGTTGAAAAGTAAAGTTATCGACTGCAATAATACTGTATTTATAAGTGCATGTCAATAGTAAGATGTGTTCGGAAGCTTCGAGGGGTGTAGAATATTGTACACAGAATAACTTTCTTTTTACTGTAAAATCCATGTTAACAACATTTTTCTGCTTTGTAGCCCCATCAATGGACTGCCTGTGTACTATACTCTTATTTTTTGAATTACTTTAGATCATAGGTCACCTAATTCTAAATCAAATTCGAAATACACTAGTTTAGTTAGTTAGTTAGTTAGTTAGTTAATTTTATTTCAAAGAGCCACAGAAAACATAAGTGGGTTGGAACAAGTCCAAACAATTTACAACTCAAAAAAAAATGACATATTGACATATACCTATCATACACTCAATCAAAGAAAGCGTAATATTATCAGAAAAAAAAAATTAAAAAAAACTTATATGTTTACTAAAACTACTACTACAATACAACCAGAGGTAAATATATCTCTTAGTAGCAAACTTAGAAACTACATCTTAAAGTAATCCTCAAATTCATAAGGTTCCAAATTAATTAGCAAATTAAAGGTTTCTTTCTTGAATAATTTATTACAATACAAAAACTTCATACTTGAGTAGCAAGGACCTTTTTCAAATAAAGACATGGTGTGCAACGGGTAATTGTAATTTACTTGAAACCCTGTATTATGACAATGGCCTGGCAGAAGATGTTCGTATTTTTCTTTTTATTTGAAATTAAAAATTAAACACTCATAACTATACAGCGCAACTGTAAGTAACCTATTAGTTTTAAATTTCCCACGACACGATTCCCTCAAAGGAAGGCCAAAAATTTTACGTAACACTTGTTTTTGAATTCGAAAAACTCTAATAACACCCTGAAGCGTTGCCCCATAACAGGATAGCAAATTTCAGTCTTGATATAAAAACTCCGTAGTATATAGTAATTAATACATTTTTTTCACAATATTTACTTAAAATTCTTATGCAATAACTGAGTTGATTTAATTTTTTTACCAATATGTCCAGATAGGAAGTCGAATTTAAGTTTTCATCCATAGTGAGACCCAGAAAGGTTACTGACTTACTTAGAGATAAATTGTCATACATTTTGAATCTGTCAATTTCCATATTAGATTTTTTTGTATGAAATATTATAATTCTAGTCTTGGCTATGTTTAGTAATTGATCATTTTCAAAACTCCATTGTCTTATTCTATGCAATATTTGTTCTGCTTGAATGTTTAAAGTAATTAAATCTTTTGATGTTATAAGTAAAGCATTATCATCTGAATAATTAATATGCGTATGCAAAGTATTAATTAATATGTTGCACAGATCAATGATATAAATATTATATAATAGAGGGCCTAACACGCACTCTGTGGTAAACCTCTTTCAGCTAATTTTGGAACGGACTTGACTATATTTCCATCTAAGCTTACTTTTACAAATTACTTTCTGTCCTCGAAGTATGATTCCATCCACTTCAAAGTTGTGTCTCTTTCAGCATAGCTTTTTAATTTAAGTAATAACTTAACTTCATGATTTATGCAATCATAAGCTCTAGAGAAGTCAAGGAAAACCCCTAGGGAAATGCTACCATACTCCAGAGCCTGATAAATTGCGTCCAGGTAATCAATAAGGGCGGTTTCAATAGATCTGCCCTTCATAAACCCATGCTGGTTTGTATAGAATAAATTGTTCTCATTGAAAAAAGCAATAATACGAAAACTTACAATTTTTTCAAAAATTTTTGAGACGCAAGAGAGAATGCTGATGGTTCTGTAGTTATCTATCAAGCGGTCATCACCCTCTTTGAAGATTGGAACAACTACTGCTACTTTTAAACGTTCCGGAAAAATTCCAAAGATTAGCGAATTATTAATTATCTTTACTAGAGGCTTTACTATTACATGTATGCATTGTTTCAAAAGTCAGGTAGTGACTTCATCATTACCAAAACTACTATTATTCCTAAAATTACTAACCATATTAATGATTTCCTCCTCATTAGTTAAGTCTAAAGTTAAAGCTTCATTAACATTTACTAAACTGTGACTAAAAGGTACTTGTGGAATGTCTTTAATTAGTTTAGTTCCAATATTTACAAAATGGTCGTTAACCGCATTGATAGCATGTACTGGGTTACCTTGTATGTTAAAAACATTTGCTTTCTTTTTCTGTAATCCTTCTACAATATTTGAGGCGACGTGCCAAATAGCCTTACGTAAATTATCGGATTTCAAAATTAAATCATTATAATATGTTTTTCTACCGTTAGTTAATAACTGATTGAATTTCATTTTTTCTGTGTTATATAGGTGGTTAAATTCCTTATTATCTCTTCTATTTGATTTATACAATTTCCTATGGATCGCGCATTTTGATGCAGTATTTTAAAATATCCCCCTCCATTAAATGTTGTTCCTACTGGTCGCCAAAAAATCTGTTGTTGTAGCGATTAATGCATATATATTCCGGCCAAATATCAGGATTTTTTAAACTCTCGACATGATTAACTGGTACTGAAATTTTAAACGATTTATATTTTTCTGGGTGTTTTGTCTCCATTTCTTGGCATAAAACTTCCGGTATTTTAACAGTTTCTTTTAGATAAGAGCGTAGTTTATAGCTTCCAATTTTCGTGTCTCCTTTCTCCAGAGAACATGAGGTGTATACGATGACTTTCCAATCGTCCGGAAAGCCTCCGGAAACCTTAACGTAAAATTTCGACTTTTTGACAATTGAAAGTCGAACACATTTAACATTTGCCGATGATAGCGTAACGTGCTTATGAGGTTCACTTATCGAACTTTGACAAATCCCCCTATCCGCGAACGTCTTCCGATGACCAAAAAAAAAAAATATGCCTATTCACTGGCGACGAATATTCGCCACTCTGGAAAAGCACTCTGGACTCTGAGGGGCGGTTCCCTTCATAGCCTATAGCGGAAAACTTTTTCAGGTCCCGTTGAGGTACGCCCTTCGAACAAATCTAATGTTATTAATAATGCATTTGAATTTAGCGCGTTAAAATGTTTAATTCGGATGTAGGTACACACCAAAACGATACTGCTGCTTGAGGTGATACGTTGGGTTGGTTAGACTGCACCTATCTATTAGAATTGATAGTGGCATATTTAACGTAAATTTAATGAAATCAGAGATATTGTTAATGTAATAATGAAAATCGGACCTGAAACTGAGCTGAAATGTTTTAGAGGCGCTGTTAAATGAAGCAGTTATGCCAGGTTATAATGCCACTGCGAGATAAGCAGTCCAGTAAGAGTGGACTCGAACTGGTATACCGACGGCTCCAAAGTGGACTACGGCGTTGTATCTGGAATATACGCTAAGAAGCCTAAAAAGGCTCTTTCAATAAGCTTCAGCAAAGACACAACGGCGTTCCAAACTAAGGTTGCTGCATTTCACCATTGTGTCAGAGAAATACAAAGATGTACCGAGCCAGGTAAAAGCGTCGCTATCTTCTCTGACAGTCAGTCCACACTTAAAGCGATTAGTTCCATAAGTCTGGAATCCAAGCTGATTTAGGACTACGTAAATGCTCTAAATGAGCTGGGCACCTAAAGGGAATTAACATGGCCTGGGTTCCTAGTCTCTCGGGTGGGAGAAGAAATAAGGCAGCGGACAAACTGGCCAGGCGAGATCATTCGTTGGAGCTGGGCATTCTTTTGCATTACCAAATCGCAAATTAAAAAATCCGTCAATGAATGGATACGTAATCAGTCCGTAGAGTGGTGGCAAACAAGCAAAAAAGTTTCTGAAGGAACAGAGGCCTGAATTTACTAAAGAGCTACTGTAGTAGTAGATCTGCTGACTAGTCACTGTAGACTAAATAGGTATATGTACAACATAGGCCTGGTAAATGATGCTATATTATTATTAATAATCATAGAGAAATTATTA
Source organism: Protaetia brevitarsis (assembly GCA_004143645.1). Taxonomy (NCBI): domain Eukaryota; kingdom Metazoa; phylum Arthropoda; class Insecta; order Coleoptera; family Scarabaeidae; genus Protaetia; species Protaetia brevitarsis. The sequence goes on from RXPK01000118.1 coordinate 2,590,500, forward strand.
GTTGAAGTAGGAACATTTCAATTACTGTAGAATCCATGTACGTGGAAGATAGCTTCATGTAGTACACTTAGGTGGAGCACGGGGTTCAAGGTGAATTGTAATTATTTAGCTTTTCATAAATGAATTCGCCAAACAACAAAAACAATATTGCCTTTTATTCCATTGTGGAAAGTAAAGCTAGATTTAGAGGAGCATGCACTATGACGTATCATTTGTAGATATAACACTAATAGTAACAATACAATACGTAAATCTTGAGGAATGAGATGAGATAAGATATCGGCAGATACAATTATTACTGTCATGTGATCAGATCGATGCACTTCCTAGTATTAGCGGAATTTTTTGTTCTAATATTAATAATAATAATAATAATATCCCTTTATTTTCAAGAAACAAAACAAGAAAAACGTCAAAGCAGTATACCAAAGAGCTTATCATAGAACTTAAAAGTAATAGTACTATACATAACTAAGTAACTTCAAAAAATTCGGTTAAACTGTTACAATTTTTATTCAGTAGTAGGTTTTTAAGAGAATGTTTAAATTTAGGGAATTGTTTAATTGCTTTCAAATTGTCTGGTAGTGTATTGTAGAGCTTACAACCAATATATTGTAAACTTTTTTGAAAAGTTGTAGTCTTGTGAGCTGGCTGAAGTAAGTAATTGTCCCGCCTGGTGTTGTAACTATGATTCATCGCATTAGCAAACTGATCTATATTTTTGTATACAAAACTTATTGCTTCCAGTATAAAAATGTCATAAAACGTTAATATTTCGTGTTTCCTAAACACTGCTCTACACGTTTCGCAAGGCTTTAAACCATAAATTATGCGCAAGGCATGCTTTTGCAAAATAAAGACTCTTTGCGCTGAGGTGGCTGTTCCGCAGTAAAGACCTTCATACTTAAGTCTAGAAAAGAAATCTGAGTAGTACACTGTTTCCAAAACACTTACGCTACAACTTTGTTTTAAATGATACAGGGAATAGTTGATTCGAGATAACTGCTTACAAACTAGATCGATCTGGTTATTCCAGTTTAAGTTAGAGTCAAACATCAAGCCAAGTATTTTATTGCCCGTCATTTTTTAAAGCCATAGGAAGTAGTGGGAGAAAAAATAGATGGGGCTTTTCTACGTTTGAATGGCTCAGAATCGGTATAACGTGAGTCTTTCGGCTTTATGCGTAAAATATGTGGAATCAACTGCATTGCAAGAAGCATACAATTCGCGGAACTTATGTGTTTCCCATTCACAATGAACTCCAAAATCGGTTACCTCGTGCGTAATTAAACCAGTTGAATGTGCTAGAACTACGTAATTCAAGTGGGAAGAATAATGGAAACGTTTCCCCTTATAAAGTCTACGTTGCTTGAAAAGAGTACAGGCGCGGCTCACGTATGAAGGGTATAAAGAGCTGATGTAGATAACGTCAATATTGATTTAGTAAACGCACGTGTTCGCGCAACCTGACTGCGGAGGTCTTATACTGTTGTTGGGATCCTATGTATGTAAATCAGTATAATAGGCAAAGCAAACAAAGAAAGGCTTACTTTGATAAAATGTTACCAAACATAGGGTATTCTTTATCTTTGTACATTATTATTTGCTTGTTCCTTACCTCTTATATTGTTGCTATAAATAGAGAAAACTGATTGTGTTGATTAATTCATATTAGATAAGTATTTTTTTTATTAAGTATGTATGTAATTTTATTGTAAGTTTCGGATTGGTGGTAGTATGGATATTAGTAAAAAACCAGAAAATAGTTCCAATCCTTTAATTAATGTAATTGTCGACCGATTTCGGCTCTGATGGTGGCATAGAGCCGAAACCTGTCGACAATTATATTTTTTGTTTGAATAATAATAAGTTTATTGGTAATTACTACATATTTACATTATATTAATTTATAAATGAAAAGGAAAAATGTATATGGAAATTATAAGAATTGAAATGATTAAATATCCTGCCATCTATACAAACATCATTAATTTAAATTAAATTACAGCAACCTGTAATCACATTAGGCAACTCATAATACAATGTAGTGACCAACATAACCTATATAATTAAACGCAAGAGCGATGCATTTGCTGCCAACAAAACGTAAAACTAAATGATACACAGTAGCACAAAGAAAATTAAATAAAAAATGCTAATTACGGTTATTTCGCAATAATAATAACGTAACATCTTTAGTTGCTCGACTATTATCAAAAAGTGAAATCCATAAAGTAAGTAAATATTAATGTAAGACGTGAAACAATAATATAAATTTCCACCAAGCAAAAAGTTTGCTTATCGGTGGATAAAACGGTCAAGCAAAAATGTGTATACACATCACGTCGATAGATTTATTAGATTATAAATCAAGTAAAATTAGTAAAATATAGATCAATCATCTAAATGTAGGTAATAATTTTTCAACTCTTTTTTTAGTGAATAAAGATTGCAAAGAGGCAATCCGGTGGTAATTCATTAAAAATCCTAGGCACCACTACATTAACACAAGACAGGCATACTTATTATTACACTTCGGCACAACCAGATCACCGCGCACAATGATCTTTGTAGAGTGTTGATGTTCCACCGTGGCAATTTTCTCCCTTGAGAAGTAGTGCTTCCATTAGCAACCGATAGCGATAAAGACACCCTCACAGGGAGCCACTAAATTTCCTGTATCAGTTGGTACCTGATGTGCGCGTTGTCGTCATGTTCTTCAGGTTCAGTCTTTGTGCGGAGCATAATTTGTCGATTAAGTATTTTGAAGCACTCCATAATTGTTAATCCATAGGTGATGATGGACTGTACCAGCGAGTGATAGATGAGAAGCATGGTATCCAAAGGCAGAAACTGGGACAGGTAATAACAAGGTGTCCAAGCAGACGTACTCTTGCACACGTTGATAATATGTCGGGTCCACAGAAAGCTGAGTCGATGTGCAATCCTAAATAAAAAAGTGATCCACTACCTCCAGCACTCATCGCATGCGCAGGTACCATTACGAAAAAATGTTGAGTGAAGACATTTGTGCTTGTGACTGGTAACTGGTGGAATAGTTCGGCTTCATGTGAGGAGATCGTATGTGCATCACCTTGGACTTTTTGTTATTTATAATTAATTTTTTATCATGTGCCCAAATTTGAAGGTTATTGTAGAGTTGTTGGAGATGTTCAAAAGCTTCAGTGGCGGTATGGAAGTACGACAACGCTAAATCATCAGCGTAATAAAGTACTGGGATGCTTGCAGGTGAGCACTACATCATTAATAAAAAGTGAGAATAGAGTGGACCAAGGATGCTTCCTTGTGGTACTCCCTGTGAAAGAGGCACCGAAATAGAGTTTCACTGCCAAGTACCACCTGAACGATCGCTCAATGAGGTAATGTCCGAACAATTTTTTAGGACTCCACGAATACCACAGCCTCCAACGACTTCAGCAGCAAGCTGTTGATCGACAGTATCAAAGCTTTTGACAGATCACAAACAGGCAGGCTACATGCTTGTAGTTATTAAGACTGTAATTGATGTGGTCAGCAAAATTCCGTAATAGAGGGATGGTTCCCCTGTTCTTCCTATATGCAAATTGTTGGGTGGGAAATAACTATTTGCTGGCTTTTTTACTAATATCTATGTATGTAATTTTTGAGTACAAGTAATACTCAAAACTGATGGTATATTCTACTTTAAGTTATTTGCCCTTGCTCTGGCAAGAAGGAGACGGAAGACTTGTTAGCGCTGTACGGCACACAGCAAGTGTACCCTCGCATTGTTGGAATTTCGCTTTTGATTCTGGAGACATAATACCTTCTAGTTTTCTTGATATCGAGTTTTGAGCGGGTGTTTGGATTTTCATTTCTAGTTCTTATAGTCCAGTGTGCTATGAAAATACATTATTAATCGCGACAACCAATTTTGATTGGTAAAAAAAAACATTCTTTTGCATGTATTTTAAGTTATGAATATGTAACCATTATTCAATGTTGCTGATGCGTTTCTAAATATACAAATAGTAAAATAATAAGTGTAGAGCACCTCACGAAACAATCCACTGAATTTTAAGAAAATTCTACACATTAACCATCACAGTGGTCACAACAGACGGCAAGTGAAAATGATAACGTTTTTACAAGTGGATATCTCAAAGAAAATCTTTACATCGGTCAAATAATATTTCTTTTTTATTTATTTAATACACCGCACTGATTCAATAGCACCATCAACTCAGTCCATTGCAAAGTAACTTACAAATACACCTCACAAAACACGAACACATACAAACGAAGCACCGGACAGATCGATTCGTACAGAGGGCCAGCAATGATTCGCTCTGGAAAACGACAAGGACGGTTGAATTCCACCAACCGCAGGCCTTATAGACGTTCAAAATCGAAATGAGAAGTCCTAACACTCCTTCCAACGTTACACAGATAATTCACAATCACCACATGAAAATTCCATCGAGCCAAAGCGACAACCAAGAAATCAAATCTTTCAAAAATTCATAACTTAATCAGGCACTATTCACTCAAGTAATTAGAAATTAAATTTACTGCTTAAAATAGATTCCATATTAATTCACAATTTGGTTTCACAGTCATCGTCTTTCAAAGTCCGAAGTACTTGGAGAAGGAATATTTGTTAATAACGTAGTAAACATCTACAGATGTGAGTATTACATAATTAGACATCCATGTACAAAGAATATAACCCCAATTGCTTGTAAAAATTCCTGTAAAAGAGCGAAAATCTAAAAATTTGGTGTCGGTATTGGGAAACACCATTACTCCCAAATGTAAGAATAACAACTTCCGCAGCACATGAAGCATATCAAAAGATTCCTTAGGTACTCAAGTACCCGTTCCCAAAGATTTTGTAGTTAAAATTACAGCAAAAAGGGGTATTTTTACCTGGAGAACAGGATAATGAAATTCCATTTCAAAAAGGGATTTTTGAGAAATTTTGACGAAAATTTCCCGAATTTTCGATTCGTATTTGTCGTTCAGCAAAATTGAGTTCTGACCAATCAGAAGAAAACGTCACTTTCATTTATTAGACTTTACGATAACAGTGAACATCGGAAGTTTGCAGAACGTTGAGCGGGAAACATGCGTTATTTTGCCGCGCAAATCTAACCTAACCTCACTCAGTTACGTATTCCATCCTACAAGAAAAGGAATTTTCGTTATAGTATACAAAGGATAAGATCCTAGTGCATGTTACCCATTCCAAATGTGAATCCTGGGAGAAATTCAACCTGAATTTTTAACGCATGAGATAAAGTTATCCGTACCAGACACCCTAAAAAAACCGCACCTTACATAATCCTGTAGGAGCCACTTCACAAAGATCAGTCCAGCAAATTCATTCACTACCCTCGAACCGGATTTAGAAATTGATTCAATAGTTTTAGATCGAATAGGAGTAAATTCGATATGTTAAACACATGGATCAATTGTACCAACTGTGTAAAGTGCGAGCATCTGAAGTTTAATGGTTGTGATTAAAAAAAAATTATCGATTCTATTAATTTGGCTGATGGTCTACTGGCTTGCATGCTTGGCTATCAGTCGCGGAGTCCTCAGTTCAAGCCCGAGGGACTGCTCTCAGAATAAGGTGGTTTCCCTTACTCCTTGGCAAATGCTGAGAGACGAACATCTTAAGTCCATCCGTGGGCGCAGGCATAATAACAGCTATTAAAACATTAAATACAGATATTACAATTGGCTTTCTTAAATTTCGTTTGTTGGACGAGGAATTGATATTAATGAATAAAAGCATGTACCTATCAATCTACCAACGAAGTTAGTTTCAAGGTTTTCCTCTATATTTGTTATAAGTCTGGCAAGGAAGGATATAATTGTTAGGAATGTCCTGAAAGAAAACGCAGACCAAGTGGAAGAAAAGGGAGAGGTCCATCCAGAAATATCTATAGAGGACATGACCATGCAAACCAATCAATATCCTTTATTGAAGTGAGTCTAGTGCAAAAATAAATAACAATAATGTATTTATATTGGATTCTGGATCAACTCAGAATTTAATAAGTGCTAAGCTAGAAAACTAGATGATAGATATTAAAAGGCAAGGAAATAGATATATGTGTTGCAAACGCGCAAATAATGAAAGCTAAGAAAATGGGAGTATTGTCAGAAAAATGTCAAAACCAAAATATTTTACAAATCCAGAGCCAGGGTCTGATAGTTGAAGATATGGAATAGAATGTGACTTCATTCGACAATTAGCAAATTAAGGTAATAAAGTGGTTTTGATGAGAATAAGGAGAAAATCATTGGAAAAGGTTTTGAACTTTAAGTAGACAGAGTAAATAATTTATTTATATTTTAAAAATTGACCCAGAAAATAATTGTAATAGTGGTACAAAAAGCACAAAGCTTTGCTGTAAAGTTGTAGGTGACGCTAACCTTTGGCATCGACGCTTGGATCACTACAGTTGTCAGGGGAAGGAAGACTAAGGTTCCCGCATATTTAACCCTAGTCCTACCAACGTTTTATCGTAACGTGTCCTACCAAGGTGTGCCTCACAGGCACACATCTATTTGTACACATTGTTGATGTAAATAATAGCAAAATATGCATTATTTATTTCATGTAGTAGGTATACAGTAAGATTAAAACATATAGAAAGAATATTGTGTGTCAGAAGATATAATTTAAAAATAGTACAAGATAGTAAAATATTTGAAAGTTATTTATGTAGTTTGCAATTTGTGCACGTGAGTATTTTCTCTGAATGTTCACCACAAACCGTTTGCTTACACTTATCACATAACTGTGTTGACATTCTGCTTTTCTTTGATGGGCAAATATAGCAACGTTTTCGTTTCTTACTTCTCGAGCCGAAGACTCCCCTGTGGTTGGTACTTGATTCAACGTAGTTTGTATCAATGAAGTATGACTTTATGCAAGCCACTCAAACTACGACGTCTAATTTGCCCCAGTACTAATTCTGTGTAATTTCTCGTAAGAAAATTTTGCGAAGTCTTCGTTTTTTGGAAATATGCCAGTCAGGATGGATATTTCTCCAAATGACAAATGAAGCTACTCCACACACATCAATTATATTGAAAAATAGACCAAAGGCACATATTAGTTTTGCGTTTCACTGAATATGTTGTACCATCTGATCAAGTGTATCCACCCTCCTTTCGTGGAATTGTAGTAGACTTATTGATTTCAGATTTATTTTTATTTTCCTCATCAATGGTGGAGTCGTTGTGCATTGTAGATAATAATATGACACAGCGATTTTTCTTAGGTACATAAGATACCAAAGTCTGTCTTCTGAAAACCAAACAAGTTGCTTTCAATATTCCGTCGTCTGTGAGGTAAAAAATTTGGTGGTATGCAGCGCTTATTTTTTCTGAGCGTTCCTACACAAGTTAGTCCTTTGGTAAGCAAACTGGATGCAAGCTCGTAGCTGGTGAAGAGGTTTGTCGAACGTATATTTCTTTTTAGTTCTCAGAAAAGGTTCACAAGGTCTTCAACCACCTTTTGCGCTAAGTTTTCTGCTCTGTTGAGACCTCTTTTCCTAAGTACGGTATACCACGTAACGGATAACTAGTTCCACTATCGCATATCCACCAAATTTCATACCTTATCTGGTTTGTTGGCAGGTACTGTCGGAAAGATACACGACTCTCAAAGGCACCAGTTGTTCATCGATGGTTAGATTACTGCCAGGAAGATAATATTTCAGCAAGTTTGTATTAAACGGTCCCACAGGTCTCTAATTGGTGCCAACTTGTCTTTTTGCCTTCGGAGGGTGCTGGTCGCTTTATCGTCAAAACGAATAAATCTTAGTAATTGAGTAAATCTATTTCGTGACATACACGTTCGATAAACAGGATTTCTATATAAAGGATTCCATAGCTCATTATAGTCCACCATTCCTTGTTTATTTCTTTCGGCAGTAATCAAAAGGCCCAAGAAAGCACGGATTTCAACGTCGTCAACTGGTTTCCACAAATCGCCAAGAATACGAACAGCCTCCTTATTAGTGAAAGTAACCACAATACCAATAACCGTATCATCAAAAAACAAATTGAATGCGTCACAAGGAGTATCAACATGCACTCCAGGTGGAAGTTTCACTTTGTTCAAAGCTGTTGTAATTATGTTGTGTGCACGTGTTTTTTCCCTTGGCAATCGGCGTGGCATTCCACTCGATACCATCTTTTCCAATAAAATTTTGCGAATGGCCGGGCGGTTCATCATTAGCATCACTATCGTCACTTCCTTCTTGTTCATCGCTTTCTTCATCGCAGTTTCTTGATAATCCGCTTCACTAGAAGAGGTTTCGTCATTTGGCTCTTCTTCATCTTCACCATCATTTACATTCCTTCCAAATCCTCATCACTTTCGTACAATGCATCGAGCAACTCCTTTTCAGTTAGTGGCCGGGCGTCGGTCAGTCAACCAATCGGTCATACTTTTGCATAATTTCAAAACCAAATAAGCATAAAACACAAATCTATTTTTACTGGGGTCAATCAAAACTTTATTTTGCTTACCTGGTCTATACTATACTCTCCACTAGTAAAAGAAATAAAATTAACCAATAGACAACTAAAACGGCCAATGCGTTCGTTAGGAAAGTCACAAATACACTGATAGCAATGCAGTTTGTAAGCTGACTGTTTTAGCAAAACGCATTTAGTTAATTCCCCTTCATATGCAACTGGAAGTTCTTACATACAAGGGGAAAGTCCCGAAATATAAAGCATATCTTATTACGGGGGATTTACCCACATACCTAGTTTTAAATAACGTAGCAATGCATTTTATAGTATAATAACAGTATGTGCCTCAAAGACACACCTTGGTAGGACGTGTCGGTAAATTATGTTTAATTTTTTTAGTAAAATAGGAAAAATATTTTTAAAAAATTTTATGTCATTCTGTGTTAAATAGTTTATTTTGAGAATACAAAAATCCTCCAGTCTGTGGGCAGTTAACTTACAAAGTTCCAGCAATTTCAAAATCAATTGTGCCTCAAAAGCACACCTTGGTAGGTTTAGGGTTAAATGAATATGCCTTGTTTGTGCAATATTGCTTTATTAACGCACTCGGAAGATCCAATGACTTACCAAGAAGCAATTCAAAATAAAGAATAATGAGAAGCAATTGAAAAAGAATTATCATCACACAATAAACAGGAAACCTGGAAGGTAGAAGAGCTGCTTATTAGAAAAACAGCTATTGGAATCAAATAAAGCACGATGGAACTAAGAAAGGAATTTAAAATTCACTATTTAAACGTTGATACTCAAACATTTAAATATTCATTCTATCAGTGCATGTTTTTAAAAGAGTTAAAATCCGTTCAACTAAATGTAATATGGCAAGTACCTGCAAATTGAAAAAAGGTTCTGTAAAGATTTCTTATTTTCTACAAGAAGCAAGAATAAAAATATGAAAAAGTTGGCTTCCGTTGAAAGAAAATAGGTCAGCCTTTAAATAAACACAGTACATAATGAAATTTCTTTTTCCCTTCAAGCCTTCCATATTGTTGTAAACATCGTACAACGGCAAACATTTCTTGGGCATTTGAAAATAATATTTATACTACATTTTCCTCAACTTTGGTTTACTTTATTCAAAGGCCGCGTTTTAGGGATTGTTTGTTACAGTCAACCGGCTTTTTTTCCAAACGGAAAGACGCACTAAAATTTATTTATTTTCGATTATATTGAAAGAGTACGATTATAATACCTTCGTAGCTGCATTATGTGACTTCCTTTGGCTCTTCACAAAATTTTAAAATAAATATTCTGGAAACAAATTGTCACAATTTAAGTGATGGTTCTTAAGATGTATTAAATCTAATCTTTAGGTGGTGGTTGGTGTTCTGCGTAACTGTTTCTGTATTTTAATTTTAGTTCGATATTTAAAATTTACAGCAATTTTCGCTTACTTGATAATATAAAACAATTTTTATTTGCTTATTTAAAGTCTTTTTTTACATTCATCCCTAAAAAACTTACAAATGAGAAAAGAAGAATGTTTTCTTATTATAAAGAAAACGAAAAGAATAATCATTTAATAGAACGGAATAATGTTACACAATAAGGTTATATTACTGTAACGAGCTACTGTGTTCAAAGAATACATTCATTGTACCCATCTCTCTTGTAGAAAAGAAAATTCACTGTTTCACACAAGATCCTACATAACAACGTTGTAACAGGTAACAGAAGACATTTAATACCAAAATAACATCGTAAAATGAGTAGGTTTATTACGTTAAACTTTTTTTTTCTGTCGTAATGATCTAGTTTTATATTATACCCTAGAAGTAATGAACTAGCTACTATTAAGCTGTCTCTCTCAGGGGAGATTCCCGGAATCCAAGCCCAAAACGGATTCTTAATATTACTGACCGCGCAGCGACTGGGGATTTGTGCGGTTTTGCTTGTAAGGACTTGTCATTTATATGCAAACTGTAGGAGAGGGACTTACGCAGGCTATCTGCGAGATGGAATTTATATTGATTTTATTTTCTGTTACATATTGAAATTATAGGTTTTATTTTTGTTTCAGGTTCCGGTGAGATTCTTGGATTAATCGAACGTGGTAAGCATGTTTTTCCATGAAAACATTTTATTCATGTTTTTTATTGCCTTACGTTTACAGGATATAGAATTCTTTGCTGTATTTTTGTGTGAATAGTGCACCAAAAGTCATAAAAAATATTTTCCCAAACGACTTTCCTTCGTTCCTTAATCACTTCAGCCTTCTAAAAAAGACTTACCAATTCTTCGCGTAAAATTAGGCTTGACAGAAAAACTTGTGAAGGCCATGAACAGAACTGGTTGTAGTGTCTCTATATCTGAAAACTTAATCATGTAAAAAAACCACTCCTTCCTTCCGTATTTAACGTTTTCAAACATCAAAGTATCGGCAGTCGCTGAAGGCTGAACCTTTGGAACCGTTTCATTAAGACATTGATAGCATAGACGAAATCAGAGTGAGTGAATTTTAAATTTATGGGTATATTTTTGTTCGATAACTTCCAAGAATCTTCAACTATAGTCTTCAGGGTTAATAGTGCAGCTGAAACTTTAGTATTCACTAGCAATACCGCAACTTATTACAAACACATGGGATATTATCTATAATATACAGAGTGTATCAGATATAGAGGTAAATATAATAATATGTAGCAGCTGTAATCATATACAATCAAAAAGTCTTAATGCACAGGTGGTCTATCTGTAAGCATTAACCAGAAAAAAAATATTTTATAAATGCCGTGGGCTAGAGCCGCACCTGTGCCCAATCTAAATGTTGTCCCGAGTATACCCCCACATACCACTATCATTCAGCCATTACCGCTGTTAGTTTTGTGTGGATCGCTGCTTGGAATGCAGGCCACTTCAAACATTTTATTTAAATTCTTCCCGTCTCGAAAAAACGATCCTTTTCAGGACCATCATGATTTCATATAAAGATAATCGGCAGCAGCATGTATCAGCAAAAGCGCGGGAATGTATAGATAGATAGTAAAAAGGCGTGTTTGCAAATTTTCTGTATCTACATTTATTTCTGAGTAATTCGATTCAATTCATTTTGCGTTATATGATTAAATAAATCCAAAAGAAATAACTCAGATTCATATGTAGTACCGTTTATTAACAACTAACTCTCGATTCCATAAAGCAAAAGAAATTTTTTGTAACTACTGAAGTCGCATATCGGGTGAAACTCGAACGTCTTATCAGGATATTAAAAATAATACTTTGTAGACTTACGTAGAATGCCCTTAAGAAAAAAGAAATGTTTATTTTATAAAAAGAAGAAATTTAAAGTGCCTCAGTTTTGCTATTTTTTTATTTATTCAGAATGACGTTAACTGAACTTACGGCATACCATTAAGAATAATACTAAATGAGTGCAATGTATTTATACATAATACCACGTTGAGCGGGTGCTTAACATGACGTTTCCTTGCATCAGGCCCGGACTAAAGAATTTTTGGCTCTAAATTTTACTTTTTTTATTCTTTAATGTTTTAAATCCGGTTTCGGTGGTTTGTGCTTTATATGTCGTATAGTTAACACCCAAGCAAAATTTACTTTTTTATTTGATACACCCTGTATAAAACAAAAAATAGCTAAAGGAGGGTAGTGATTTAAAACTATCTTAAACTTTTGGAGCATATAAAAAAATCTTGTGTAAAACTTATAACTTCATTGTTCATATAAGTTCAAGAATTGATAAATACCGCCATCGCTTCCCTAAATTATGACAGTGCTAATTGATTAGTAAGTTAAATGATACAAGCATACCTGAGTAATGCGCGTCTTAAACGTAGGAGGTAAAGAAAATAATGATGTCTGTAAAGGACCGCATACACCTCGGTCTTTTCCATCGGGTTTAACCGACATCCAACCCTTCGGTCAAAATGGACGGATACCTTTTGCCCGTCGTGCCAAACCGTTCGGGCGAAACCAATGATGGCGCCTTCGTGGCTTTCGTAACAACATCTGGTCGGTCATCTTGTTTGTGCATCATTCGGGTTAACACACGGCGGCAAACCGATCCAGAAGAAGACCGAAATGCATGGGTACCTTAAGAGACCATTCATCAGAGTAACTGATTTCGTATTGGTTTGATGTATTGCGGTCATCTTATTCTATCAGCAGCCACTAAGAAATAATCGATTCTTTTCGCTCTACTTTTTGTCTCCAATTAAAGGAAACTTATTGGTCTGATTGATGTGTACTGGCAAGAAGAGCTTATCATTTAGGCAGAGTCCACATCGGAGTTATACGACACGAATACGACAAGCGATACAACCAGTAACACGACACGTGTCGTGTAAAATTAATTTAATTGTCGAGTTACTGGTTGTGTGGCTCGCTATATTGCGTGTCGTATTCTTCCGGTGCGTATTCTGCCTAAATTTGCACGGTACGTGTCGTGTTGTTGATTGTGTCGCTTGTTGTATTGCGATCATATCACTCCGGTGAAAATTGTGCCTTAGATTTTTGCAAAATTTTAGTGGTTCCAATACAGTTTATCTATGAGTAATATTTTGTGTTACTGCTTGCCAACAAGGTTGATACCAAAATTTAAGCTGATTTGTTATAAGCTCTCAACCTATAAAAAATCAAAATTATGATCTCCATACAATCTAAAAGTAGAACGCTATAAATTTGCTAGTCGGTAAACGGAAATAAATTAAGGATACGCTGCGACAACAAGCCCAACAAATTGCGCTCTCAATGCCTGAAAAGTAAAATAAATTAAATACTATAAAAGTAAAAATTCAGAGTTAGATCTAATAATACCGCCGTTCATTTGCACAAGTAGTCTTATTCAGGGGATTTAAAATTTTAATATGTTCCTTCAACACTGTCACTTTATAAGCGGAGTTGAATAGAAGCAAAAACTATATCTATACAAGTTATATACACATATGTAAGTTTTGATATCCGTCGTGTAAACTGATATGAGCGAAAGCTTACCGGTTTGTAATATGGAAATTAAATGACACTAACTGACGCATCAAGTATACAAGGAGGTATTAAAACACACGCAACAAAGAAAGGCGATTTTATCTTGAAATATCTAATTCTAAGGATTGTACGTCGGTAGTCGTGAAAACAAGGTCGTGTCACGCCCTAGGAGCGCCTACGAACTATAGGTCAGCAACAGGAAAAAAAAACAGTAAACGCAGATTAGGCGCCGTGTCACTCAGTCGGCAATCGAACGAGAGGCGGAAGGTTTTGTCGGCTCGAGGGCCGATTGCTCACTACGGAAACGGATGATTACAGTGTATCACGCTCATGGGGCGATTACAGTCTACAATCGAGCAAGGAGTAGAAGATTGCGTTGTGCCACACCCGAGGGGCGACTACGAACTTCAACTGAATACGAGGCGGAAGATTGCGCCATGTCACTCACACACACCCTCGTGGGCAGGGATGGCCAGTGTCTACAAATGTATGTCATCAATTAGTTACTGACGTGTCGACGTAGACTTTTTTGTGGACAAGTGACGTCGACAAAACGCGTGTCGGCAACACATATAGTTATAGCTGTTCTAAATTCTTTATGCAAAGTATCATTCATTATAGGTAAAATATAAATATAATAAGTACAAGTAACAAATTTATTAAAGAAATTACAGATTTACATTGATGTTATGACTATCATCACAATCATCATCTTTACTGATTTTTCTGTCGTACCACTCACTCTTAAAATATAAATTTAGAAGCACTGAACGATCGTATCAACTCAGAACTAACTTAAAACTCGATCATGAATAACAAATTAACTGGACTTAACCTCACATTTTAACGAAAGCATTGTTACCGACATTTGTCTACAATGTCCACATTTGTCGTCTTTGTAGATATCTGTTGACATGTCGATATCGACTATGATAGTCGACGCGTCGACGCCCATCCCTGCTCGTGGGACGACTACGATCAGATAGGGTGCGAAAAACTATTGTGTCACACCCGTAGGACGACTACATCTATAGTTCTACAGGAACGGAAAAAGCTAATGTGTGTCACACTCGAAGGGCGACTACGGTCTATAGTGAAGTCAGAGGAATCTGCTACAATCCCGGTAAAATCGTACATACACAATCCGACAATAAATCCTAAACAAGAGTTTAAAACTTTTTGTATTCGGTATATCCATCAATAGAGGGATAGGACACTGATGTACAATAGGTAAAATGAGCTATTGCAAACGCATGACAAAGTATTGCTTTTGTTTTAGTGTTTTACATGGATCTGCAAGGAAAGCGCTTTCTTAAATTCAAATGTGTTTCTTTTTCTTATCTGTAATTATTTGTAGTATGTATCTTAAGCTATTATTTAATATCCAGTCAATTTTTTTTTGCGGAATTTATAAAGGATGTACATATTTGGTTAACACGAATATTTATTGAGTGTGGAATTTTGTCACAAGCATAGGAGTTACCAAAAATCTATTCTACTGCAATTTTTTATGAAGAATCCAAACCATTATTAAGTTTACAGCCAAATTCTGGTCAGCGAGTCCAAAAAAATAAATAAAGTTGAATATTATCAGTATATGTGTGTATATTGCAATGGCTGATTCTGTTAGCCAAATCACTAATGTATATTGAAAAGAGAAGCGGACCGATAATGGACCCTTGTCGGACCGTATGTATTTCTAAAAGTGACTACATCCAGTACATCTCCATAATTTGCCATTTCGTGTAGCACGACTTTTTATGTACACCTTTTGCTACAGGTAATTAAAGTAGATGACAATTGAGATATTTAATGAAGTTAGAGCCTAATAAAGTTTATTAGCGATGCTCACAAAATCGACTTGAAATAAACTCTCTAAATTACTAACTAAAATTATTAACCTTCTACATAAAAGAAGAAGCCGGCAGTACGGCTGAGAAGGAAGGGTGCATCATTGCCAGTCTTGCGAGTCAAACAGCAATATGCGGTACCGGTTGTTGGTTGGGTCACCATTCGGACAACACTTCTCAGTGGCTCGGTGTGTTCCGGCGCACTAAGCCAAGAGCCTTCAAGGCCTGTAGTGCTGAGGTATTATTATTACATAAAAGAAGAAACTGCCGTAGGGATCATATGCCAGGTAATCCCTGTTTTATTATTAAGGACATTGTTATTTATCTCAGTTTCTATTAGCATAAGACGGTTTCTCCAGTTATACATTTTATATATAGATTGAAATACATACGCGTATCCCAAATAAATTAAAAGCCCCAAGTTTCGAAATTTCATCTAAATCTTAATCTACCTTCGTTGTAACAAACTCTAGAGCCATTCTTTGCGAGTGGTATTAGTAAACGCCGTATCCAATAAGAGAACTTCCACTTACATCGAAGTTGTTCCGGACTTATATTAATAATATCACGAATCCTCTAGCCGGGGGGAGAGGCAAGGAATTCTGTTCTCCAAACTTAATTTCCTTAATTTGGATACCGCATTATTATTAAACGAAGATGAGACACAAGAAGGAGGTTGTAATAATGATCGTATGGGCGGGTGATATAATACATATCGAGTGGGGAAACGACGATTTCTGGGACAGGTCGACTGCAATACAGAAGCGCTCGTACAATTTATAGGGAACAATGGCGGTTGGGCGCGGTTAATATTAATTTAATTGAAATCTCGCATTCCATTTAATGCGTCTTGGACCCTTTCATAGTAGGCAAGAGTTCGCCTTTAATTCACATCACAAAGCTATGTTTCGCTTTGTACGGCGGTTCTAGGCTAATTGGGATTACGTCAAAGTGTACTTCCGATAGTAATATCTGTTCGATGCCTATTGAAAATTAATATCTAATGGATCTAAATCGTGTATGGGTTTACGAAAGGGGCTGATTGATCCAGAGAACATAATTAGGGATAGCTTTCGATACAATTATTATTTGTTCCTGAAGGCTGGTTCTCTATCGACGTGCTCAGCGGGCTGTGTATGTACCCATATATTATGTGACTTAAAGGTCATGCATGTCAAACACATTTGGTATTTTTTCAAATATATTGAATTGTTGTTTCGTTGTGGTGTGAGCAATTTATTATTGTAAATGCGACCGGTTTCGGTTTTCAGTAAACCTTCATCATGCAGATGCACTACAAAAATAAGAAAATGATAGTAAAATTGAACATAGTAAAATATGTAGTATTTCTTTTTAGGTTATGATAGGTAATTTTTTTTTTGTTACGCTGATTCCTAGTGTTCACTTTAAAATTTAGATTTCTTGATTTGTAAAAAAGTATGACTACAATTTATGTCACCAGATCTTCGGCGCAATGACTTTTTTGGGTTTTCTCGCACAGACATCATCGCCACAATAGTTACAGCATCGTTCTCGTTGTACCTTTTCCGTAACCTTTTCATGTCAATAATGCATCCTGTATCATCAAACTTTTTATTAATTTTTTCAAAACCGGTCTTGATACCGCAACCTTAGGATTTTTTTTTCATGAAATTTACTGCATAATTAAATGAAATATTTGCTATGCCATAGTATTTATGATGACAGAATGAATTTTTTGTCTGACTGTCAGACAAGTCATCGCTACGCTATGAAACTGAGGATTTTTTGAACTTTGACTTTTTTGCTTAGAAAATGTAAATGTTACCAGTATTTTGGAAAATAACAAATGTATTTTGAGCTTTAACAATTTTTTTAATGGTTTTTTCCCCCTAAAATTGATATTATTAAAATTGATGTTCTCTTAATCTTCTAGGTGTTATGTTAACTTCTGATTTGAATTGGAAATGTCATATTAATCAACTATGCCAAAAATTAAATACATATGTCTACCAAATTAGAAAGATAGTGGATCTCACCGATACGAAAACAGCTGTAACGCTATATTATGCTAATTTTTTTAGTTTAGTCAATTACAGTATTATCTTAAGGGGAGGTTCTCCTCACGCTTTAAGAATTTTCAAAATCCAAAAAAAGATAATTAGAATAATTAATAAAAGGTCACCAAGAGAGCATTGTAAAGAATTGTTCAAAGAATTAAAAATACTGACCATACCTTCTTTGTATATTTATAACTGTTTGGTGTATGTAAGAGAAAAATTAAATTTGTTTACACAACGCTCGCACTTACATGATTACATGACCAGAAATCATAGTAATTTGCATGTACCCTACCATAGAGTAAACGCAACTTAGCAGACCAGTACATATCAAGCTATTAAATTTTATAACATTTTACCCGCTCACTATAAAGAACTATCATTACCACCTACAAGTTGCATGTAAAACGCCTACTTCAGCAAGAAGCTTACTATAACATCAGCGAATTTTGCTAGATGTCTTACATTCTAGTATTGATTATTTGTCTTTTTCCATTTCATGCATGCCTTCATTTTTTTTTGTTTGCACCCTTTTAACTTTAATTTCAATTCTTTTTATTCATACTCAATTATTATATCCGCTTTTGTTGACTTTCTGAATGTAATGTTGTCATTACTCGAAGAAATAAAACATATTATTATTATTATTATTATTATTAAAAAAGTTTTTCCTTTTGGAAACCACATTAGTTTACACTGTTGTAACCAGTCACTTACAGAAACTATTGTAGTGGTTGAATAAAGTGATATTATTTAATTGTACCGTTATCAGTTTTACTTTTATCTGTTTTAAAATAATAAACAGGATATCACAAAAAGGATATAAAATGTCGCAGTAAACAGGCAGACGATTCAGATGAAGTATAAGGCCTCTGCCTTTAGCAAGTTTCCGTAAGGCATTTTCTTTTAGAATTTTCCCTTCAGGAAGCAAGGATGATCAGTAGAAAGACCTACAGATCGAAATGAAATTTTAGAATTTGAGTTACAAATATTTACAACAGATATTGACAGATCAAAGTTGAATCAAGTGTCAGTTCGAAGGAATATATTTCTTTACAGTGCAGTTATTTTGACTAAATTTAGTTTAATAATGCTTTGATCTTGTAATCCAAGTTCATTGATATGTCAACAAAAAGACCGGAAAATTGCTGAAATTCGGTTTTGTCAAGAATTGACGTTGCATACTCATTGTACAGTTAATATTTTAAGATTGTTAATTAAGTATAGTAGAAAAGTATAAAATTCAAAATGTATTTCTCCCATGATGTACACACATCTACCTCTACTGTAACAATTCGAAACCATTCATTAGCCAACCTCCGTGAGAGACGGACGTGTCCTCGAGTAATTTTATAAAATTTAACAGCTATTTTGATAAAATCATATTTATTCCGAATTCCAACCCAAAATTATGGTTATTTTCTTTCTTACATACATATTGTTGGGTAATCTTATCCAACTATGATTTTCCCGAGATATGTTCCTCTCCTGAGCCGTTCTCCGCAATTAAAGTGCGAGAGCCCCCATTCGATGCTCTGACTTACCTGGTCTGATGCCTGCTGATTTGCTTCCGCCAAAGGTATTCTGCGCCTTATGAACTTAAAAAATAAACATATTATTTTAATTCGTATCTAATTTTTAATATACTTACAAGGAATTTTATTTAATACGTTCAAGAAAATTGTTGGGTTAGGAATTTTTGTACAATCGCGAACCAATTTCCGAGCACTGGTGGAAAATTTTTATAAGGTGGCAGTTCTAATTTTACTAGTTAATACGTATTTACGGCACCAATCGAATACCTAGTAATTTTTACCATTAAATGTTGCACATACTCTTTACCCGTCATTTGAGCATAGAATTATACACGATGAATGTCACGAAATCGCGGGAAATTTGAAAGTCAATCTTAAACGTATTTATTTCCTATGTTAATTTTATATTGCAAAACTAGGAATTACTAATAACACAAAACGCAGTTGTTATTTAATAAGCCAACTAATTTGACTAACCTGAGAAAATAGATGACAGTAGAATGTTCAACATTGGAATTTAATAATTTAAATACAGTATTATTTTTAATAAATAGTTATTTGTATCACTAGGCCAGAAACTACAGTTTTGCGAGTATGAGTACGGTTTGTGGGCCGAGGCCCACATGTACTAACAAGGGGCACTATTCGGCCGACAAATCTTAATTTTGAATTGAAAATAGAAAAGAAATTTTGACACTAGGGAGTTGACAGTACAAGTTGGCACACTGACTTGACGTTTCCGCAAATAAATGCTTTTCTGTAATTTTCTTTCTAGTTTAATATCTATTTATCAATAATAAGTGCAATGAAGACACCAGTTAATCTTAGCATGGTTGAACAGTAGATTAATGACAATTTATTACACGTCTGTCATGCGGAATCTAGTATGACCAACCTTTAGTGACATTTTTGCTTGCCTGCCTAGCTTTTAAGTACTGCAAAATGAGTGTTTCTGGACGGAGGCGCAAAAAAATATTTTTTTTATCCGGGCTGTGTGTTACTTTGTAGCATTGCACTGTATACCTTCGAATATAAACTTTGTCGCTATAAAACGATTTATTGCAAAATTATGCCGGTAATTAATATCATTCAAATTAATCATGAAACTTTTATAAAACTTCGCCAACACAACATAACTAGAATGTTTGTCGCAGACTTAGCTGTAGAAGTCGCCTTGTCTTGACTGATTTACTTTGCTCGTCTCGACAGTAGATTGCGTCAAAGAAACTTTCTGAACAAACAGAATATATCACGTTTGAAAAACTGTTTATACAGTCGCAGCGACACTCGTTAGCGACGCAACTCAAGCCGCTGATTACACGGAATGGAACTTCGAACGAATAAAAACCTACTACTCGCCTCAACTCGGTATTACACACCGGCACTATAAATTCAGCCAATTATTTGCGCCGGCGAATTTTTGATTTATTTCCTTATAGCGATGCCGCGCGCAGTGCTACCAACGTTTAGGTAGTAAAAGCACGATTTATGAGTTTTATTTCGAAGTAATACGAAAACTATTGATAATAAATTCCGCGTCGGGCTCTATTTTTTTTTGTTTTTCTATCGTTATGGTTCGTGTATATACGTAACTGAGTATTTTTTTCACGTTTCGTTACCAGTAGGGATATTTCGTGTTGCATGTTAATAAATGTGCGGCGTTTCCTTGTTTTTATTTATTTTCGTTCGACATTTGCTCTCTCTTTCCCGTTCAAATGTATCTTGTTCCGACGAAAATAACGGCTCTGTTATCTGGATTTTATGGAGCTGTGTCGGTAATAACTACATCGCTAAAGTTTATAAACGACATAGATTTTCGTTTAGATGTAGATAAATGGTATATTGTGATTTATTTGTTGGGTATCGGTAAGGCTTCAGCGGGAAGTCGCTCGTTTTTTAAGGGTGTAATAGTACAATATGTTTCACAAGGATTGATGAAAATTGAATAGGTTCCGAATAACATCATCTTTTTGTATTTGAAATTACAATATTGCTCCCTCAATCTTTTCAAATTTTGAATGGATTGGATACCCTAAGAATACAGTAAGAAAAAAGGAATAACCGAAAGTAACGTCAATAGGAGAAATAAGGAAATATATGTATAATACGAATCTGAGTTACGTTGAGTGCAAAGAATGGCAGCGCCAGCTGTAATAATAATACATTTATTATCCAACAGGCAAAGCCCAATTACAGGATAATACAAATGAATAAGTATTGTCGTGGAATAAGCATTTGATATTATTTAAGCGTAAAGTTACTAATTTTACTTTTATATATTTTTAAGAATAATATGGTATAACAAGAAGAGGATATAAAATATAGAAGCAGACAGCCAGACGATATCCAGGTGATGCAGAAAATCTCTGCATTTGGCAAGTCCTTCAAGGCATTTTCCTTCAGAATGTTCCCTTCAGGAAGACGTAAAGATGATCAGCAGTGATATATCTACACATCGAAATCGAAACATATTAGAATTTGAATAGTATATTTTGGTAACAGATATTGACAGATCAAAGTTGGATCTAAGTTCAATTCAAACAAACATTGTTATTTTTCTTTTACAGTGTACTTATTTTATTTAAACTTAGTCTAATAATGTTTTTATATGGATTGGCATTCCAATTGCATTGATATGTCAACAGAAAGACATGGAAAATTGCTGGAATTCGGTTTCGTCAAAATGTCCTGTGTACACAAGGTTGCCTACTTATTGTACAGTAATTAATTCTTTTTAAATTGTAATAAGTGTTGAAAATTTTTAATAACGGGTTTAATAATTTAAGACACCTACCTTTACTTTATATTAATTGTAAGGTGATTCCAGAATTTTGCAATAATTGTTTATTTTAATTTTATATAAACATTCGACTGTCCATTCGGTCACATGGCCATTCTCATGTATTAAACATCTTATATTCCCCTCATTTCGGTCATATTAACGGACTCTCTGGGACAGTTTGCCCCGCTGTCGAAAGACAATCGCTATCAAAGTCTGTTAGAATTTTTCAATTCGGAAGGATTCACTAGCCGACCTCCGTTAGAGGCAGGCGTGTCTCAATTAATTTTGTAAAATTTAATGGCTACATTGATAAAATCCAATGTTATTCCAAATTCCAACCTGAAAATGATTGTTAATTGTTAAACAACATTTATCACATTAATTTTATCCCAATTTTACCTATAATCTTTGGGTAATTTTCTCCAGCGACGATTTTCCTGAGATATGTTCCTGTCCCGAGATATCCTCGGTGTTTAGAAGTACGATGTACCAGGGCCCCATCAAATGCCTGGTCATACCTGCACACCTTGAGGTCTGGTGAATTTATCCCTTTCGAAGGTATTCCTCGTCCCAATCTACCTAAAAATAAACGTATTATTTTAATCCTAATCTAAATATACTTATAAGATATTTCATTTTATACGTTCGGCAAATTTTGGGAGTAGGAGTTTTGTATAATCGCTGAACAGTTTGTAATCACTGGGGGAAAATTCGTATAAGTTGGTAGTTTTCTATGTTAATATTTAATATGTGTTTACGGCACGAACCGAAATCTAGTAATTTTACCATCAAGGTTAGACCTTTTGATTCACCCGTCTCTTAAGCATAGAATAACAGATTGAACGTTCAGAAAACGCGGGAATTTTGAAATTTAATTTTAAACCAACGAACTATATAAAACACTGCAGCGCGCTTCCGGGTGCACGCAATAACTGAAAAACGGTCGGGCTTCCGCCATCTTTGAATGTGGAAAAATGATGTATAGACGTCAAGAGGAGTAAATGTCATTTTTTACATATAAAGTTTATGAATTAAAATCATCGTCTCTACATGCTTTGTTGCATGTTTTGAGGAGAGAAACATGCATCAACTCAAATTTAAAGCTTTGCACTAGGAGACAGCAATTCTGGTATGTTCATATACTTCGTTTGATACTTTCATGTTTCGCATTATTCTGTAATACTATTCAATGATAAAATGAACCAATATTTGTTGTGTTGTACTAATAAACTTGATCTGAATATCTCAAAGTGTAAAATTGTTTCTTACATTAGAAAAAAAAATTCAGTACATTTTGACTACGCACTGAACTCTACCGCTGTTAGCAGATATGAAGCCGTATACGATCTAGGTATTTATTTCGATCATCAATTGACCTTCAATGAGCACATCCGGGGGGTGGTAAATGCAGCCAATAAAATGTTGGGGTTTATTTTGCGAAACACGAGATCATTTACCAATCTATCCACTTTAGAGGTACTATATTTTTCTCTAGTGCGCTTCAAATTGGAATATGCTTCTCTCATATGGAATCCCTATTACAATAGATACAAATCCTTTGTCGAGGCCGTTCAAAGGAAATTCTTAAAATATCTTTGGTTTAGGAGTCACCATGTTTACCCTTTTCGCGGCTTTCCATATGAATCATGGATTCCCTGGAGACGCGTCGTAAGAATGCCAGCTTAACGTTTCTCTACAAACTTCTTCATAACCAGATTGACGCCAATCAGCTTTTATCTGGGTTAAATTTTCATGTCCCTCGTTTATCGTCTCGCAATAGACTTACCTTCTATACCGATTCTGCAAGAACTAATTTAATGCTTCGCTCACCACTTACATTCATCTGTGCAACATATAATCGAATTTGTTGTAAGTGTGATATTTTTCACTGTTCCCTTCAGGAGCTTCTACTATCAAACTAATTTCATTCTTTTTCCTCTCTTTTTAAATTTAATTTTTTTTTGTAGGATTACTTTAAATCCTAGTTATATAAGTTAAAAATGTTCTATTAATTAGTTACTTGCATGATCTTTGCTTTAGTGTTGTATTGTTATATTGGTTTTTATTTCTTGCGTATTCGTACAAGTAGTTTCTGTACTATTTTTTCTCTTTCTTTTGTATTTTCACTACCTTTGTAATTTGTAATTATTTTTGCCTTGTAATTGGCTGCATGCTGTTTGGCAAATAAATATTATTATTATATTTACATAAAATCAATGCATCCAAAATAATTAAGCCTAAATACAATTCCTTTTGCAGATATAAGATTGAAAATTATGCAAATCTTAATGGTTTTTACAGACTTTATCTTAGTATTGTAGTCGTCTTACTAACAATAAAAAATGATGGATAAATTGTGATTTAGAAGTACTATAGCAGAAAATTATTAAGTATAGAAAATATGAGAACGCATTATGAGCCATTTTTTTTTACTAAAAACAGATAATAACAACATATGTGAAAAGCAAAATTGTGCATGTATGTAATCCTGCCGTTGAGATTTTGCCACATTCAAAGATGGCAGCCAGTTGTCTGATGGACCGTTTTTTTAAGTACACAGCGCGCATTCCAGTGTTTTATATAGTTCGTTGTTTTAAACGTATTTATGTTTTTTTATGATGAAGTTATACTGCAAAAAGTGGAGTTACTAACAAACGTAATTGTTATTGAATAAGGGAACCCACATAACTTACCTGAGATAAGAATATCCTTATATTTATGCTGCTTGTACACGGTTTCGCATTTCGAACTCTGTTATTAAATATAACCACTTTTGTTCACACTTAAATGTTTTCTTTATCATACAAAATTGATCATAATCGATGTATAAAAGTCTCGTGCGTATGATATCGTGACAACTGGATATGTATACACGCATATTGGAATAGAGGATATTTTGGCGACAGTCTTCCATAGCATCTCCTCACGTACCGAAGTAATATAAAGGAGGATCTTAAACTAGCTATTCGTAATTTTGTTAATGTCCTCTAGCCTATTCTAATTGGAAAATCTCACTCTGCATGCCATTTGCCAGTTGAGAGGGTACTTATGACTTAAAAGTGATGAATATATATGACACTGGGATGTTAAAAATTAAATTTTTACCGATTTAAATAAAGTATTATTTTCAAAAATTATTTTTTTTATATCGGGCTGTATGCTACTGTGTAACGTTACAGTATATATAGTAGAGTAATTTGGGAACAGAAAGAAAAAGAGACAGAACATAAGTGAGCTAAGAAAATTATAAGAATTTTATAATATGTCGATTTTAACAAAAGTAAATAAATAATTGAAGAAAAATTAAATTTGAAACGAAACAATATTGAATAGCACTATTAAACGTGCTTTAACGCTAGGCAACCAAAGATACAATAACAGTTAGCGGTGAGTGTAAATTCTATCCATAAGATAAAGCGGTTACATAAAATAGTTGAAATAAAACAAAATAATCGGTAAATGTTTTCCGAAGTAAAGAATGGAAATAAAGAAAATTACTGGCCTGGATTTTGACGAACAGGTTGTGAAGGTGCTGCCTCTAAATACCTGGTGTCAGAAGAATTTTCAGCTCGACCAATCGACTCGTAGTGTAAATCACCCCGGGCAGTTATCCGGAGGATCCAAAATTATACCCAGGCTCTTAAATTTTTAAGTTCATTCTTGAACGAAGTAGACTGCTCGTGATGATGATGTTAAAAGTAAAATTTACAAAGCCCGTACTGATAATCAATGGTAGTTTAAAATCGTATTCAATAATCGGTCTACTAGGACCAGGTGGTAGAAGACCACGGTATTAGTAGGACCCTAAAATAATCAAAACACAACCCAAAATGAGAAACCGAATAACAAAAAAAAAAAAACTAAAATCACATTACCTTAGATCTTGAAAGGATAAAATACAAATGGTGGGCACGTGGTCGCGTCGGGTAAAAAGTAAAAATACGCACTAGGTAAGTTAATCCGCGAAAGCAATTGAAGTGTTCGATAATCCCAATAAAATGGCTAACAATAAGTAAACTCCAAAGACAATCACTTAATTGAAAACCGAACCGGTTTACCTAGAAAATGCGCCTCAGCTCTTCCCTTTACATTACGTGCTAACGTGCGAGTCAAAAACAGTCCGATTTAAAGACAGAAACAGAAATACGATCAAAAATGGGGTCGATCGGTTGGGAACAAAGAAAATAAAATGGGATAAAGAACCAAAAAGTGAGAAGAATTTAACGCAACAAATTAAACGTTAGAATAGGGATAAAAAGAAAGGATTAAAGAAATAGGGGAATCCACGTGAGCTGGCTGCCCTGACAAAAACAATATCTCGCTCAAAAGTTAGACGTACTGTGACTTGAATGAAACTTTGACAACAACTGTCAGATGGACGTAAACACAGATTCAAAACAAAACAGCTGAAATATAGAATAAAACGCTGAAGTTGAACGGTGAAAGATAATATTCAGGTAAATCAAAAGCAAAAGAGACTCATTATAGTATATTACACCTCCGTAGGTTAGCCGAAGCAGAAAAGAAAAACAGAAAAATCACGAAACTATGGCCACGGTTAAGACCAACACAGTTAGCAGACCTTCAAAAAAAGCAGGGAAAAAATGTGACTCAATACCTATAGCAAATAACACAACGATAACAAGGGCAAACTAACTGAATCGAAGAGTGCGATAAGAAATCCAGGTAATTGGATAGGTCAAGACGCTCCAACAAACCGTAAAAGACTAAAAATAGTAACAAGGTGAGTACCAAACGCGAAAGGAAACTAGGAAATAAGTAGATGCATAGTGAGATACAAAATCGTTTGCAGAGTACCAGAAAACTTCACGAAAAAAGATCGTAATATCGCAAATCGAATATTCTAGAAAATATTTTCACTACTTGAAAGTTTCGTTCGCCTTTGTAACTGATCGCTGGATGTCGCTACAATGCTAAGTACAACTTATTTACAAAAAAATCTTAAACAATTTTAATAAGAAGAATTACTTCAGACTAATATTTTATACTCGCACTATATCACTAAATTTGATTTGATGTTATTCTCAACTAAATGCAAAGTAGGAAGTAAAAATTTTTTTTTTTTTCTTTTATGAGGCAACATCAAAATGTATTACATTGCAATACTAATTAATACCTGTTTAATTTATAACAGCATCCAATATGCAATTAGGTAAGCTTAGTAATGAGCGATTACATATTGAATGACATGTGTGCTCAATATGCTCTCAAGTTAGATATATCTGTAATCCCGTTTGATTTCCTTGTTTGTATTCCAAACATCAATAATTGCTACAATATGGTTAAAAGCTGAAGAGAGCTATTTGTTGTACTGTTGACTCTATGCAGATATATCGACAATATAGCGAATAGAAATGATTTAATGGCCAAACAAATTTTAGTTTTGATGTGTTTCTTAGTTTATTGTCTTTTACTCGCATATAGATATGTATAACAACATTTCGCTTAAATTTTAAAGCTTCTTTTAAGTTACATGGTATAGATAAAATATAAATTGTAAAAAATGACATTAGGACTATTTGTACATAAATTTTTGTTCGATAAAAGTCAAAATCGTTTTTTTTTAATATATTACTATGGAATATAATTTAGAGTATTTAAAACAGGTTTCAAAGCCAAATGAAGAAGTAATTGAAAGTTGAAGCGTGTATTCGGTTACCTACTTTACAGGCAGATTTTGAATTTGTTAAGAATGACTATAAAAATGGACCATTTTAGCAATAGGTGCTAGGTATAGCCTTAACTATTATGTAAACTTTATTTTCTATGTTAATTCAAGCTTACCTGGTATATTTATATGTTTTTATTATATTTTGCTCGAAAAGATTTTTTAGCCTTCGTGGTGTTTATTTGTTAACTTTTGCTGTATTCCCGTCAAACTGAAGTAGATAACGGTATCTTAATGTCAGTTACTGGTATTTATTCAAAATTAATGTTGGCTTGCCTGATAGCGATAACAATCGAAGGCTGACTACTGGTAATTTTAGTTTAAATCCTCATTCTGGCTGTGGCCACGAGAGATTGATATTGAACTCCTATAAAGATTTTTATGCCATAATTTCAAAGATATCAAAGTTCCACAAAGTGTTTACCTTAAAAAGTATCGATATTACGCCTGAATAATTAAATTTATATGAACCGCCATATTTTTAATTATTTATAGGAATTTTTAATATTTAAGGTTATTTCAAAAATCGCTTACGATGTCTGGTGATAAAATAGTTATTCTTAACAAATATCGATAACCCAGATTATAGTTCTCTAATAAATTTAGTTTCTGCTATTTACGGGTAGATGGCTCTGAATTTTAAATTTATTCTTTTTAATTTGACGTTTCTTTAAGCACATTCATTTAAAGTGCCAGGAAAGTTTGAACACGTATTTTTGTATTAAATTAATTGTTTTATCTAGTATTTATGATTCCAACATACGTACCTGTGATTTGAGAGTCTCAATAGTGGTAAAACATAGCATTTTGGTAGAGAAATAAAGAGTAAGGCTTGTTCCGTGTTAAAACATTCTTTTATTTGTACGTTTGGTTTTTTACAACATTTGATAATTACAATTTTTCAAAATGTAATAATCCATGAAGGGGCTTTGGGGGCGCGCCCGTTAGGTGAGAAAACTGTCTATTCGTTAGCAAGCGCCTGGATTACTGTTTTGACAGGCAATTTGGTGCTCCTAGAAGTGTCCCGTGCTACCTAGCAGGTAGAAGGTCAGTTTTCACAGTATTCTTTCACTTATCAGAGAGGTCGCTGGGTGAATAAGAACGACTATATTATTTTATTTGATTTTATTGAAAAAGAAAAGAAATATGTATACGAACAAGCAAAATAATAAATAAATTGACAACATAAATTTAATAATAATAATAATTAATTGTACTGAACTAAATAAAATAAAATTTTAAAATCCCGGGCATTTGGTCCTGAAAAACAGAGCATTATATATGTTTTAGAAATATTTGGCGCTACTGTTTCTCAATAATTTCTGATAAGTTTGTAACATATAGTATGAAAAATGTAAACAATTATACAATATTGTCCGCTGCTTATTAATTGGGGATCGTGGGTTTGTTTAAATGTAAAGTTGGTACAAGTGAGCGCCAGCCGGGACCAAACGACGAGGAAATCGGAAATATGTAACAACAATCAAAACAAAACACGTCAGGTAGTATAACAATAACAAATTTAATAAAAAAATAGCAAAATATTGGGTAAATATAAATTTGACTGTGTAATAGTAATTTGATGATTCAATTACTAACAAAGCAATAAAAAATAGATAAATAAGTTACAACTGAATTTGACAAAACTAATAAGTAAATGGTAATTAAGTTAATAATAAACCGATAATCAATTTAATAATCAACAAATTTGAATCAAAATGAGCTATCAAATTAGCTCACCTGAACAATAGGTGTAATGAACGCTATTGTATACTATACCGTAGTACTGTTGATGTCAACATTAGGTGAACAGCTGATTAAATCAAAATAGATCAACGAGTACCTCGTATGCATTTAACGTACAAAACTCCAAATATGTAAGTAATAATACTAAAATTGTAGACTTATACGCTGTATGATGATATGTGAAGTTGGTTTCATATGGTTACATTTGAAACATTGATTTTAATTATTAGATTGGTAAATACTATCTGATATCTTAAATAACCTTATTTGTTTTAGGTTAAAATACCCACTCACAGCTGTGGTTGGGTTTACAGATATAAATTGTTACGGTTTATTTACTTCGCTTACCTCGAATTAGTTCTCCGCTAGTCTTTTCGACAAGCTTTTGTAATCCTATTTTCCCCTATTTCCGTACTCTACCTTCTTTTACTTTCAGAGATGCTCCTATGTCTTGTAATTCCTCAACGTAAACAATTATCGTTTAATTTTTTGCTTTCAAATTTTGTTTTCTTTCCCCTGTTAGTGCGGTCTAGCTAGAAGTTGTATCTTTTAGTCTCATTTACTTACAGATAATTTCCTTATATTTAATACGGTCTTAGATTTTCGTGTAATTTCTTTCAATTTTAGTAAATTCCTTCAATTCTCATGTTTTGACATTTGACGTTCACTTCTAGGAAGGTTAAGGTCTGTCTGATATACACATCCCGGCATTATCGATTCCATGCATCGATTCGAGTTGTCGATTGAGTGTTCCTTTCATCTGCACTATTTTGTGTTTACATCTTTTCGACGTCAGAGGGCAGCTCTATGTCTGTTTTCTTGTTTTATTTATCTGTCTTCTGATTGGTTGGATGACGTATTCTTGCTTCCGCTTCCTTCCGGCTTGCTGGCCATTCTGGGTTGTTGTTTTAGACGTGTTCTTACGAGTACATCTTCCTATTTTGGAAATTTGGATATTTTCACACATCTGTGGATTTTTATTGGAAGATTGCTTGAATTATTCATTGGCTGTATATTCGCTTGTGTTTGGTGTGGAATTTTTGTGAATATTATAGCGGATGTGTCCGATAAATTCGGGATATAATTTGAGAACCACGCTTCTGCAACGCCATTCTGTCTATTTCTTCTCTTCGTTGTAAAACCTCGTTATTTGAACGGTAAGCAAATCTTGTCATTTCTTTTAAAATCACTAATTTTGAGGTTTCTGTGTTAATTTCACCAATTTTTTTTCTCCGTGCACTACTAGTGATATTACATACATAGAGTTTCAATGCAATGTTCCGCAAAATCACAATCCGCTTAGGCAACACAATGAGTATGTAAGCAAGAAGGTAAAATGTGTTAAGCATAATATAAACAGTTAATTGAATTGGAATTAACCTTGAAAGCAGAAATTAAGAGAGAAAATACAATGTAAATATAGAAATTGATCAAACAATTTTTTCATGCGTGAACATGACACAATAGACTTTGTTAGTTTTATTTGAAATACAGATGTCGGCAAATACCACGAAATAAAACCAATGTGAGACAAATATGTCCGAAATTTTGCGACATGCGTACCTCAACTCGCTATTCATATAAAACATGTTCGAAAACAAACCATATTTCCAATATTAGTCAACCGTTCTTTGAGCACTTGCTTTGTTGTCCACGTAAATCGATGACGTACGGTTTTAATTAAAAAAAAAAAGCGACACAATACGGCAGGAACGACCACAAACAACACCAATCAAGGCTCCCCCCGATAACCGATTTGCTCTGCTCCTGCGGCAATAAAAGGTTTGGAAGAAAAAATACCGACACGGGAACGTTATTTATCGCCGGCCATTTAGACGTTGCTCAAAAGAAGAAAATGGGGAACAAAAAAAAAGTATCGTGAAAATATGCTTTTGATATTTCACGAGAGCGGAAGCGAATTATCGGAGAGGAGTCCGGGTGCTTTTGGGATCGTTATCACTTTGATGTTTTCGGTCTCGTTCCATTGCATACTAGTTCTCTTTTTTAATTATCATTCTTTTTTTGCTTTATTGAAGTTCTTTCTTGTCACTTGCATCGGTATATAATTCTGAATTGCGAATGCCCAAGTTGTTTTAGATTATGCAAGCGGAGGAAATGTATCGATTAAAATTTCTCTGCTATTTTATAATTTATCTTCGCTATGTTTGTACTTTTCCTTTTCTATTCAATAATTTTAATATTATTAAATCGCTCAACCTTCAGAGGTATTTTATTTATATAGATTGATAGTGGAATAATTCATTTTGATATAGGGCGATTCTTTCGTTTTTTTCTTAAGGTTCGTTGTTGAGGGTTTCCCCTCGTTTCAATCTGATCTCGATGATTCTGGGTTGCTTATCCCTTGGGCTTTGTATATCTTACTTGTGATTTTGGCGCGTTTAGTTTCAGAAATCATATTTTTATGGAAATGAGAGGTTGTGTTTATCCGGTTCAAAAATTGAAAGTAAAAATTTTTAATAAAAGTAATAATAATAATAATACTTTATTGTCATGGTTTTCTAAGAAAACATTGACATTATCAGTACCAAAAGTCAATTAATAAAAGAAATATAGGAATACAAAATAGGTAGGTATATAAAATGAACACTAAAGATAGTAATGAAATATGTTAGGTAGGTCGGTCAATGAACCAATGAACACTCAAGTCACTGTTAGATCAAGCTTTCGTAGTTTTTATTACTACTTCATCAGGATGTCACTGAAAGTATTACACTATCAATGAAACATTAAAAAAATTATTTACTCCTCGACATAACAAACTTACTGCTGTGTACTGAATGTACCAAACAAAATGCAAAATGAAAAATAAAAGTAGCTAGCTCAACGGATAAAAATTAAAAGGACGCAAAAGAACAATTAAACTCAGGGTTACTCACGCAAATTAAAACTTGAACGAAAAGTAAACGTGGGTGAAAGAAATCTGACTTTCTTTCCAAAAATTGAAAAGGTTTTAATCAAAAATAAAAGAACAAAAATTAGAATGACGTTAATTCACAATCAAAAATATTTATTATATAAAAAAAAAAGAAAAAAAAATTGTTAAAAACAATTATGCAGAAAACAAAGACCCTGGGCTGAGAGTCCTGGCTTAAATCAAAAAACTGCTTGAGATTCTAATTTACAAAAGGACAATGCTAAATCCTTTAACAAAGCAAAAACACAAATTTATTATTTAAGATAATCCTTTTTATATCAATCAATCCACGTGGTTTCAAAAATTAAAACTAAATTAAACGTGGACAATTCAAGTAAATTAACAAAAGAAAAACTTACATACCAGCACAAAGCTTCAATTCACCCAAACCCGAGGTGATTAACAAATCAAAACTAATTAGAAAAATTAAAAATAAACGAAAAATTAACTCTTTAAACTAAATATATCTTCCAGAACTAAAATAGTAACTGATCTTATACCTAAATTGTGTACACAACAATACAACAACAATTATTATTAACCGAGTTCCTAGATGGACGAAATAAATCAAATCAACCGAAACAAATCTCTAAATAATAGGTATTAACAAAATGGCAGCAATGAAATCAAATTTACATCTACTTACTCTTTAACGTGAAATCTACTGAATAAAGACAGGAAGACTGTCAAAATGATTGTAGGTCTGCTGACTGGTCACTGTAGACTGAATAGGCATATGTATAACATAGGCCTGGCAGATGATGCAACCTGCAGATACTGCCAAGAGGAGGAAGAAACACCAGTTCATGTGCTGTGCCAATGTGAAGGCCTGGCGAGGACAAAGGTTTCTAATAATGGGGGAGGAGAACCCCATAGCTAGTCGCTACATAAAGAAGCCGCTCTCAAAGATGATAGGCCTAATCAAGAGGGCAAAATTAGAGAGCGTCCTCTAGGAAAAAGGGGATCACGATAGATCTGAAAAGGTCGCGGTGAAACAGGTCGATAGGCCACCCCAATCCTAATCTAATCTAATCTAATCTACTCTTTAACGTCTATCGAGAAACTAGTTCTTACAATGCTAAACAGTCGCATACATATAAAACAACAGCTGTGTGCGCTACGCCTAAGGATCATCGAAGAAGAAAACTTCTAAGAAGGACATGAGCTACATGAGCAAATGCTAACAAATTAAAAAGTGACATTAATTTAAACAAACTGAACATTTAAATAAATAAATTAAACAATTCAAAACATTAACTAAAACTTATACAAAATAAAACAATCTGAAATTTCTCGCAACATTGACAAAGGCTTATAGGATTAACCAAGAACACTGAATTTACGACAACCGGGGTGCCAGACCACAGCATTACGTACGAGTTGGTCGTTAGCTCACCAAAACATCAGAAAGGTAAAAGTGGCAAAACCATATCAAAAATAACACTAAGTACGTATAACAATTAAAACCAAAAGTTAAAATTTAAATTTAAAATCTACGCCATCTTTCTTATTAAGAGCAGCGATATGGACGCAGTGAATACCAACAGTTGACTGAGGATCAGAAAGGGAGGTCGGAAGAATGTAGGCAACCAACAAGTGAGCAAAAGAGCACTGGCGAAAATTAAAGGTAAAAATTATGAAAAAGATCACTATTTGTCAAGTTCGATTAAATATGAATAAATATTACTCAAATTTTCAACATTACTTCGAAAATTGACTGATTGAACTGACTTGTTTATATAGAACATTTCCAAAAACAACCTCTTTCTGTAATGTTCTTCTGAACATAGTACCTTCGTATTCGGGAAATCGAATACATGTCCAAAATTGTTACAATGATCTACTAACGCTGTTTTTTTATTATCAGTAGGTATGTGTCTTACATCATTACTATGCTGTTTAAGTCTAGTTCGGAGGTATTGTGAGGTCTGACCAATATAGACCGATTCACAGTCCGAACACGGGATGGAATAGACGACATTAGACAACCACTCCCTTGCGTCAAGGTCTTTATTCTTAGTAAAAAGTTTGTTAGTGGACCTTAAAGTATACAAATGTAAACAAATATCAAAATTCCTAAACATGTAAGAAATGTGTATTCGAATCTCAGGAATAAAAGGAAATCTTACATAATGTATGGCTCTATCACCTCGACTCGACATCACCCGCTGATCATTGAATGATTCAATAGTGGAGTTCTCATTATATAATATGCGGTTAATCATTTTTTTCCGGATAGCCATTATTGGTAAAAAGATCATAAATCAAATTCAAGTTTTTTCGATGAAACTCTAGTTTCGAGAGTCGTAATATTCTATTACGAAAAGCAGTTAGGGTGTTAACTTTACGAGAAAGGGATTGATTTGAGTAAAAATTCAAAAAGGTAGGCCAGTCCAACCCAATAGTCTGGTTTCCACGTCTTAACACCAAAGTATCCAAAAAAGGAATGCTTTTACCATTTTTACCTTTTTGATGTTTTGGTGTGCTAACGACCAACTCGTACGTAAGTTTGTTATGTCGAGAAGTAAATATTTTTTTAATGTTTCATTGATATTGTAATATTTTCAGTGTCATCCTGATGAAGTAGTAATAAAAACTACGAAAGCTTGATCTAACAGTGATTTGATTGTTCATTGGTTCATTGGCCGACCTACCCAACATATTTCATTACTAAGCGTGAACGTTGTGCGATCACGTGCACATTCGGATATAAATATGGGCTGCAGATTTCGATACCCTATTTGTAGTTTCTCTATTTTAGGATGGCACTCTCTTATGATTTCGTCTTTGAAGTAAATAGTACGGGACTCATTGCTCCTGCTTGCCTCAATCCTTCTTTAATGGTAAAGTCTTCCGATTTATTATTGTTCATGAAAATGCAACTTCTAGTGTTTTTGTAGAGGCTGTATAACTTTTCTTAATTTCTGTGGCACCCCCCTATTTTCCAAGGTTTTCCATACTTTTTTCGCGGTACTTTGTCAAATGCCTTTTCTAAGGCTATAAAAGCGTGCACGTCACAATGGAAATATGTATTATCCACTAAAGCAAACAAATAAGGGCATTGAACACGAAAACATACAGGAGGAATACAAGGCGATCGAAATCTAAACTGCCCAGGCAACGCCTACATAGATCATTTCCAGCGTCTACATCTGCGTACGTCACCACATCGTTCGGCATCTACGACCGAGACGAGAATCCGAAACGACCGCCGCGAGCCTTTTCCATGTTTCTCCTGGAGATTCGGCCCAGTTTTTTTTTCTTTCTCTCCTCAACACGAGCGACGTTCGATGTCGGGTTTTCCTGGGGGGTAGATAGTCGCTGTTTCCCTTGTAGACTGTGTGTTGCAGTCGAGAGAGAACTACGACGCTAAGGACCCCAGAGACGACAGCTACTTTAGGATCTCGACCTATTTACGGATGCAAATGTTCGACGACGACAAAGAATTCCTTCCGAGCGGCTGTCGGGTCGTACTTTCGGCTTTAATTTTTAAAATTCTATTTAGGAGGGAACGAAAAGGAATTTCGTTATATAAGTGAGTGCAAGCGGGGAGTTTCTACAGGTAAATGTCGTTTTCTTTTTAATGGGCGTACCGAATTTATTAGGAAGGCAGGGTTTATAGCAGCAATAGGGAATAAATAACCAGGGACGACAGAAATATTGTCCCTTATAAAAAAGAGAACCTCTCTTAGTTTCTATATACACAATTGAAAAAGACATAAATAAATGTAGAAACGTTTTGTTTAACATTGGATTCTTTTTTTTTTAATATAGTCGCGACCTATTGCCTTCAGGGTCGGGAGTTAAAGACACTCCCTTCTTTAAACTTAATTATACGGTTTTTATTTTAACAACCCATCTCAAATATTTCAGAAACTAAAAGGAATTTGAAAATTTTCAAACGTCTACTTTTAATTCAAGGGGGAAATAGTTTGACATATGAATTACATTTTTAACGTTTACAACTACGCCCTGACGAGTACTCCCTCACAAGCTTTATATAGCAGACAAATGTGGGGAATCGTTAGATCCTTTACCTCTATTCTCACATACGAACATATCCTTAGTGGATGATAGAGTAAAAATAAAAGATCCTAATGTAATAGCTGAGGCTTTTAATACTTATTTCCATACAGCTCCAATCGATATAATTAATTCAGTGCCTGATGTTACAATTGATAGCAAGATAACTACAAATGATCACACAATGTACCTTTTCTCTTTTACTGAAAACGAATTAGCCTCAGTTATATGTAAAATCAAAAACAAGCACACCAGTGGACCAGAAGATATATCTGCAAGTATTTTAAAAGAGTTTTCAGTTTAATTACTAAAGCCATTAACTTACCTTGTTAACCTATCCTTCACATTGGGAATATTTCCTGATCGCTTTAAACTTTCTACAGTTGTTCCTGTGCATAAAAAGGGAAATAGTAATAGCGTCACAAACTACAGACCTATATGTTTGAGTTCCAGTATTGCGAAAGTATTTGAGTATTGTATGTTAATTCGTTTGGAGCATTTTCTGCAAAAGTACAATATTCTCAATCAATCAGAATCAACATGGCTTTAGAAAAAACAAATCAGCCCTCACAGCATTAATATCTTTCTACAACAATATTCTGAACAAAGTTGACAACAAAAATTATCCTATTTCAATATTCTGCGACTTTAGCAAGGCTTTTGAGTGTGTTGAGCGTACAATACTGCTACAGAAGCTGTGTCAGTATGGTATTAGAGGTAGCGTGGCTAATTGGTTTATGTTTTACTTATCCGGACGTCTACAATTTGCGACAACAAAACACAAAACTAACTTGAATATTAAAACCTATAAATCCAGCTGCTTACCTTTATTTCACGGAGTACCACAAGGTTCCGTACTAGGGCCATTACTTTTTAGTATGTACGCAGATGACACCACCATACTAACTCTGCAATACATATTCATCGCACAGACACCTTACAGGATGCAGAAGCTGCCAGTAACACTGCGATCAACCTATTATGCCAATGGTTTTGTGGCAACAAACTCTCTGTGTTAACAAAGATAAAACAATATGTATGCTATTTCACACTCGACAACAGCTAAAAAACACGCAATGTTGCATACACATTAACGGCAATCCGATACCTCAACAGAATAATACAAAATTCCTTGGTGTGCACTTGCAAGGTAATTTATTGTGGGAAAACCATTGCAGTGCAACAACAAAGTTAATCCATACTAAAGCGTATGTTTTGAGAGCCCTGAGGAATAGTTTATCAATTCATACTCTCAAGACTGTTTACTTTTCTGAGATTCAATCTAGACTGGCATACGGAATACTGCTCTGGGGCTCATCTGCCTCTGCTAATAGGGTGTTTCTAGCGCAGAAGCAAATAATAAGGATCCTGGGCGGGTTAAAACAAATAGAATACACTAGGTATTTTAACCTTACCGTCACTTTTTATGTAGGAGGCAATCTGCTACACTCATCGACAATCTGATAAATATGTCACCAACAGAAACGTACATAGCCACAATACGCGACATCTGAATGACTTTCACCTACCGAGATGCGATTTGCAAGTCACCAAGCGGGGAATAGAATTGTTAGGCAGAAGGTTGTACAATAAGTTGCCTGAGGAAATATAAACCTCCACCTCAAGCTTTAAACATAATCTCAAGAGATTTTTGATTCAAAAGGTTTTTTATAGCGTGCAGAAATTTTTATGTTGATTTTGTTTTCCATTTCGCTTTTCTTTTCACCCTTTAATTTTAGTTTTTTTTTTTTTGGTTGTATTTGGTGGTGGCCCAGTCATCGAAAAATTATAATTTTCATACTGTACAATCATACAGTCAGTTGGCCGTAGAAAGCGCAAATACGAAATAAAAGAAGCTGTTGATGTTATTTTTAACAACTGTCACAGTAGTTGCTGTAATTCAACTTCACTAGGATTACGTAAAAATGGTGTACTTTATTGCTGAGAGGATGGAAGTTTAGAATAGAAGATATTTATGGTGCT
Organism: Protaetia brevitarsis; assembly: GCA_004143645.1. NCBI lineage: Eukaryota > Metazoa > Arthropoda > Insecta > Coleoptera > Scarabaeidae > Protaetia > Protaetia brevitarsis. The sequence goes on from RXPK01000118.1 coordinate 2,628,564, forward strand.
GAGTAATGCGCTTGTGGCACAGCAAGAATTTTTAATTAAAGACATCCAGATAAACATATAGATCATAAATACGTTCGCGGAACAACTGGATCAGTAGTGAACAAGAAAAGGAGTGCAAATAAGATAGTAAATGAACTGGTAGAGATCGAAGTAATTGGAAAATTTACTACGGAGCGAATTAGCTCTTTGCGTCAAGTTCCAGCATCCTTTAGACTTTCTTACTCGTCGGTACGCAAAGTCACAAAGATGTATAAATTTCACCCTTTTAAAATGCAAACAGTGCAAGAGTGAGAGAGGGCGTTGCAACCGCCGACTAGAATTTTGCGAAATTATGACCCAAATGATTATTGGAAATCCAAATTTGGTAAAGAACATTTGTTTTAGTGATGAATGCTCTTTTTCCTTAAATGGACATGTGAACAAGCATAATGTGCGATACTGGAGTGATAAAAATCCCCATATTATAAGAGAGGAACATACCCACAAACCTCAAAAAATTAATGTTTGGGCAGGAATACTAGGTGATTCAATTGTTGGACCCATTTTCTTTAGAGAAATACTAACTGGTGACGTTTATTTGAATATGTTGGAGAACATCATTGATCCTGTAATAACTGAGGACGTAGTAAACCAGATTGATGCAAAAGGTAACCAACTGCTCGATGAACACCAATTGTTTTTCCAGCAGGGCGGTGCTCCTCCGTATTATGTTGGAAATTTCGCAGCTAGCTTAACCAAAGATATGCAAATCACTGAATTGGTAGAGGTGAAATGATTGAGTGGCCTCCGCAATCACCAGATTTGGCAGGCCCTGACTTCATGTGGAATCATTTAAAGTCAGTAGTTTATAAGACTCGACCAGTAGATTTAAATGATTTATGTCAACGAATTATTAACGTACACGTGGGGGAGGGGGAGAGTTGTAAACGACCAAAATGTAATTCATATGTCAAATTGTTATCCCTTGAATTAAAGGTAGACGTGCTTTTGAAAATTTTTAAATTCCTTTTTTGTTCTGAAATATTTGAAATGGGTCGTTTTAAAAAATATATTTATAAATGAATACTAAAAGGGTACTTACAGTGGGCTACGGTTGGGGTTTGTTAATTATAAACTACTACTTTATACCCTACACTAAACTTATTAATCACACAACACTCTTCAAAGATCACAAGCTGAATGCCAATATCTCATCTTCAATCCCCTCGCCAGCGCGATGCTCGCAAAACGCTGACGATATTTCGGTAATCCAATTGTCATCTTTGAACACATCTTTATCTTAAACCTAACTTATTTCTATGTAGTGAAAAAGAACGTTAGAAGGTCTCCAACCACAGACAAAATACCTGAGTGTATGGTTTGATCAAAGACATACATGGAACCCCCATATCCAGAAAACAACCAGCAAAGCCACTATCGCTCTAGATAGGTGCAGGAAACTGTGTGGAGGGAATTGGGGCCTTAGCCCCAAAGATGACTCTGTGATTGTACACAAGGGTAATTAGACCCATGAAAACGTATGGAGCATTAGTATGGTGGCCAAAGGCACGGTGGGTGGGGGCGGCCAAAGCGTTGGATGGCGTGCAGAGGTTGGCGTGCCTGTGCGCCACGGAGCGATGAGATCGATCTCTACCACCGCAATGGAAGTAATTCTAAACCTACCACCAATACATATTTATATACAAGGAGCTGCAAGGTCTACAGTACCTAGACTTTTGCATAGTCAAGTACCGATAAATAAATCGCACGGGGCTGACTATCAAAAGCTATTAGATGAACTCAAGGTAGCACCACTTTTAGGAATGCCAAGTGATGCCATGGTTTAGAAATTCAACCTAGATGGAAAATATCAGGTTATAATACCAGATAAGAAGCACTGGAAGACAGCTCCTCCAGTAATAAATAAATATTGGGGATCCATCTGCATCGTAAAAGGGTTGCGTTTCCATGGTGGAGTGAAAGGTTATGTTCTTGTAGTTTGATCTTCTATGCCAAGAGGTCGGTGACTGATTGCAATAGGAAATTAACATCAATAGGCGGTAGAAACAACTTTGTCGCTGCTAAAGAACAAATCGGCTCTTCTTAACCCTCACAAAGAGTGGTGAAATGAAGAACATAAAAAATATCGATCACAAAACCAAATCTCTCCAAAGGGCGGTAATATACTTCAAACTCTAAACTCCAAAACTTCACAAAATACAACAAATACTGTGATTCGAATAGAACCGAAATGGCTAGGCGTCTGGAAACAGCCTTGAACGCGAAGATTGTTTCGCAAGTGATGAAGAAGGAAGGACGCGGCAGTCCCGGAAATCAAATAACCTACGTCGATTGCCTAAGTTGGGAATGCGGAACTAGATTCCTACGCGCGTACGTTCTCATTGGTGGTAGAATAGGCGGTCAAATGCACGAGTTCCATTTGAACCGTAACAAATAGTATTATCTAAAATAGTTAAAGATGAATTATCTATCTTTAGTTTGATCGAGCCACAATGCTTCTGTTTGCTATATAATCCGGGACTAACAGTTTTTGACATTTTAAATTAAAAAAATATAGAGTTGTACCAATCAAAAAAAAGCTTGAGAATTTTATCACAGTTTTCTTTAAAAGAACGTCAGATGTGGCAAAATCCAAAAAAGTAACATCATCAGCATACTTTACCAGAAAGTTATCCTGAAATAACACATCCATCGCTAGTGAAAAGAAGACAAAAGGATTGGTCCCAATAGGGAACCTTGCGGAAGTCCTGCGGAACTTTATTTTCCTTACTATTAGAATTAACAATTACAGATGATCCGTTGATATGATAATTAATTGTCACATACTGCTTCCTGTCTCGCCAAAAAGACGAAACCCGATCATAAATCACGTCTCTAAAGCCGTAATCATACAGTTTACTAAGCAAAATGCAGTGATCGATGTTGTTGCAAGCCTTACACGTATCACAAAAGATCCCAAAAGGCTCTCGCCAGCCTCGGTAGTCGTGCATAGCCGTGTATAGCCATCTAGAAGTGTAGATGTCATACCTATCCACTGTTGCGCCAGGCGAAATGGCCCAGGCCACTTTACAGTTCGCAATTTTGTGTGTTGCATGTAATAAAATTGCGCGCAATGAAATATTAGAACACGAACAGCTGATCGAAATCCATTGAATGCGCATGCGCTATTTGTATTGCATGCAATTTTATTGCACGCGATACACAAAATTGCGAACTGTAAAGCGGCCTTACCAAATGTTTGAATTGAAGGGGTTTTGTGGTTGCTGACTTCGATTCTGACAATAGGTTTTAACAAACTGAAATGGCGGATTCAATATAGGAGAGAAAATTTTGAAATATAAGAAACAACGCCAATGTTTTTTGCAACTTGGAATCTTAGAACTTTCAGTTTATTATTTTAACACAATTATTTGTTTTTACTGTGTATCTGATTCCGTCTGAAGATTGGGTCGTTCATTACAGCTTCATTTTTGACTTTAGGAAAAAATCTTTTCCATGAAAGTTTTATAGAATTCAATTCTTCATAACCTACAATATTTTTGAATACACAGGGTATTCCCGAAGACTGGCTCTTTCATTATAGCTTCATTGTTGATTTTAAGAAAAAATCTTTTCCATAAAAGTTTCATAGAATGCAATGCTGCATAACCTAAAAATATTTTTTGAATGTACAGCATGTTCCAAAAGTAGGAAAACAAGATTTTTGGGAAAAAATAAAATGGCGGACAGAATGGGGGAAAAATATGAAACGTAGAAAAAACTAAACTTTTTTAAAAACCTGTGACTTACGGGATATTTGAGACATGAGATCACTATTTGCGGATATAGTATCAAACATAAGATTTTGCGACTGAAATGAAGGAATAGTATTCAAAAGTGACATTTTGCAACAGACATTCGTGGCTGCTTGGGGTCATTGAATTTGATTCTGGGGAAATAGGGAACGGGAAAACAAAAGAAAACTATTTAAAGCGTATTGCACATTACAAAAGTGGAAACCTCGAGCGAATGGACCGACTTCAAAAAACCATTTTCCTCAAGTACCACATTCTAGGAGAATGTCCGGCTTCTAGTTAATTTTTCTGTAAATCTTGTAGTTAAATACTTTACAACTGCTCGTATACAATCTTGCGTAAACCATGTACGGTATATAGTCGCTAAAGGACTAATACATTTAAAATTAAAATTGTTATTTCTCTCTCAGGGTCTTATCTGGGATCGTGCCCCGTAAATTTGGGAAGGTGGTCTTTTTTTTAACAAGACAACAAAAAAAAACAACAGTTTAAAACAATATAATATATACGATTGTTTTATTAAATGTAAGAATAAATAAATGAAAAATAAATGTAACAGATGTATTAGTTAATAAATAAATACGAATGGTAATTAATTATGTTTTTTTTTTATATAACTATTTAAATTCGAAATGAAAATTTCACACCTTAGATTTTCTTTTTAGAGCAATTAAATTTATTTATATGGTGATTTCTATAATAACTTCATTAATCTATTACCCGGTAGATGGCGCTGAAATTTGAATCTTATTCTTCAGGCACTAGTTAAAAGTTTAATTGAAATGTTTAAATGATTTTTGAAACAATTAATAATAAATGTATTTCTAAATTCAAAAGGTTTGTTTAAACAAAAAAATTGCATCCATAAATTTACAAATGAAAATAACATCTACGTTCTACGTTACCGACCTGAATCTCGATGCTTACATCTTACATTACATTGACAGATCAAATATAATCAATATCAGTCGGTGATTGAATAATTATCGGTGCAATTTATAGATATCAAAATCGTCGCGCTAAGTTATCAATGAACGGACTAACCTTTTCGCACTGGGTTCGGTGTCTGGACAGGCTGGGAATGGGAACGTATCGGTTGTTGAAGTAGATTCAGGAATTCTTCTGGATTTGTTTTGGAATTCGTTCTTTTTTTTTAGATTAAAAGGTAAGGTAAGGATTCTTTCTTTAATCCGCGTTAGTGACTATCAGGCTAAACTGATTTCCTAGTTTCAGGATAAAATTTTAGGAAAGATTTAAACAAAATTAAGTAAGTTAGAAGTCTCAAACTGGCGGTAAACATACGTCTTATCTGTTTCACGACCAAAAGCTAATTGAATACCTCGTTGCTATGGGAATTGGCTTCGTTTTTGTAAAATGCTACGCTGGGATTGGTTCAAATTTCCGCGTCTTTTCAAAATAAAAGAGCAGCGTTTTGAATTTGGAAATTAGAAGAAATATCTTGGAAATTTATTTTTGAATAAGGTTTTCATTATCAAAATCGTTTTCTACAAGTAAAATTATGTATGTGTGCCAAATTTCGTAAATTAATAATCTGTTTTTAGATACCTGTCAGTGATGTTTCTAAAATTAAAAATTCTCATTTTAAAAGGAATTATATGGATACAATAGTATTTCAAACCTTCTTTTGGTCACCTGAGGATCTGTTAATAACATCTCGATCATTCTAAAAATTGTTTTCTGTAAAAATATCGAGTGTGTGCACTTTCGAAGATGCTCGACAAGAAATGTGAAATTTTCACTTTTTACAGATGTTTTATACAATAATGAATTTACAGTACAGGATTGGTGATTTGTGAGCTTCGAGATTCTGGTAATGCTCAACATTAAACATGTCAGAGAAGAAAAATTCCTTTTACATGCTTACGAAAGAAATGACATAAAACTTGGCCAAAATGGCTGTTAAAATGAAACTTATTGCTTTCCAAAGTAAGTAATTTGTGATTTTCTATAATTTAGTGCCTGTTTTTGACTGAAGGTCTTAAAAAAATGGATAATCGATTACTGAGTGCTCGGTATGTTAAAAGTTTGAATGATGTCGCAAGAATGTGTGTGTTTATGTACGTCTTAGATCTCTTGATCGGTTTCAGGCGTTCATACGAACCTGTGGCTGGTGAAATCCGACCGTCCTTGTTGAATACAAGAGTGCATATGACTGGCCATCCACACGATACAATCAATCGGTGTGTGTGTAGATTGTTTTTCTAAGTTAGAGTGGTGTTTGACCCATTACGGTACATACCACCAAAAGTGACCTTTTCGTAGGCATAAATTAAATTGTTTCAGTTAATTAGCGGTTTAAGATATATTTTCCTGATAAAAATAAAAAAATAAAAAATCTTGTTACGATACCCACAAAAGCAGTTTCCTTATGATAAAATTAATTCTGCAAGATTGCAACTCTTCACAATTTTAACTTATCGACGCAAGAAGATAATGCATGGTATGTTGAGAAACTTTAAAAACTCAATATACTTATATACGTCTCGCAAGGTTTGGACAATATTAATAGGTTGTCGCGCATTTTTAATAAAGAAACTTTTCACCCAGTCCGCACAAGTAGAAGCGATTGCAAGCAGCATGCGACGCCAGCAACTTTCTTCAAATTAGCGAAGTAGCAATATTGCTTATAAAACGTTTACTAGGGGGACGATATGAGCTAGGCACGCGGACGAAACTTTTACTGCCATAATAGTACCTTGGAAAATTAATAAATTGGCCGTCATTTATTATACTAAGTGCGGTATCGATCCGGCCGTCTAACGTTCAGCGTCCTAATTTAAATTTAAAACGCTTGAGTTGCACACCTACTGCTTAATTCCCTAACGAGAAGCGGAACTAATTGTGAACGTTAAAGCTATTTATATTCGTTATTACTTGGGCGGTAGGGCGAGGAAATATGCAGTGCCTTCTGAGAGGGAGAATGCAATTTGGCCTCTTAGAGAACGTGTTACTATGTTCGCACTTAAATGAAGGGTTTCAGGGTGAAAATTGGGTAAGCAAATAATTTAGATTTGGTAGGAGGATTTTCAGTTGTGCCTTTTGCACTTTCAAATAGTAGGTTTAAATAAAATTGAATATAGGTACCACCACCTGTATTAGATAAACTAAAATTATAGCTTTTTTATGTTATGTGATAATGTTGACGACATCTTTTACTCTTCTTTTAAATTTTAATATATGAAAACTTTAAGCAAACACACACTGAAATGAGACAATTGAATAAATAGTATGAATATAATGATTAGCAGAAAAATCAACAAATAAATAACGGAGAAATCGTTTGAAATCAGGGCAGCATTGCCTTCCATTAACCACTCAAAATTTTCTCAAAAAGCTTCTATAAAACCTAAGCTACTGCTGTGTACTGATTGACTTGAAAAAGCAAAATAAAATATTAAAAATGAAAAATTAAATTAACTAGCTGAACGGCTAAAAACTTAAAAGGGCGCAAAAGAACAATTAACCTCAGTGTTACCCTCGCGAATTAAAACTTGAATTTAACCACGACAAGTAAATTGTGGGTGAAAGAAATCTGTCTTTCTTAATTACCCCAAAAATTAAAAAGGTTAAATTAAAAATAAAAGAACAGAATTTAGAATGACGTTAAAACACAACCAATAATTTATTATATATATAAAAAAAAATTAATTACAAACAATTTGCAGAAAAAAAACCCTGAACAGAGGATTCTGATATAAATAAAAAACTGCAACTGATTCTAAATTACAATAGGATAATGCTATTTCCTATATCAAAGCAAAAGTCTAATTAGTTCAGGAAGATAATTGTTTTTTCACTAAAATCCACGTGGTTTCAAATTAAAATAAAATAAATTCGTGGAACACTAAAAATTCACAAAATTGAAAACTAATAGCAAGCACAATACATCTATTCCCCAAACCGAGGTGATTAATAATTTAAAACTAATCAGCAAACTAGAAAACCAAAAATGAACTCTTTAAAAATTATAATTAGGGAATTAAAACTAAAATCTATCTTGCTGCACGAAATTAATAAATGATCTTATATCTAATAATGTGCACACATCATATAAATAACAATTATTATAAAGCGAATTCCTTGATGGACAGAATAAAAGACAATTTAGCGAATTAGCAATTAGAAATCAAAATGAAATACAAATGGCAGCAATGATTAAATTTACGTGTAACTCACGCTTAGCGTCTGCCAAGGAACTAGGTTGATAAATCTCTACCGCTGCGTGCAAACGCAGTCCGTACAATTTCACCGACAAAAACTAAAAGAAAAGGCGCTAAATAGACTAGCCGAAAGCTAGACATTTAAAAAATGAAATTAATTATAAAAAAAACTTAACACTAAATTAAATAAATTAAATTATCAACTCTTTAACAAACTAAATATTAATTGTGAAAATTTCTCGGAACAATCATTCAGCAGTTTTAAGCAAATCAGGCAACTTAAAATACACTCACGGTAATGTGGGTGGGCTAATCTACAGCACTACGTTAAAAGCTATACACTCTAAAAAAAAAAGGAGGGAGCTTTGCCCACTTAAAAGTATAAATGTGCATACAAAACTTGGGGTTAGTTAATTAGTTAGTTACTAAGTGCACATGCATCCGCATGTTCGTTTAATCGTCCCGGCCACTGCGACCTCTAGAGTCCATTTTGGAGCGGATATTATCTTAGAGTTCATCCAACAAATTCACGCCCTTAAGGTAGCTCAGTAGCTTGCTGAATGAATTGTTTTCAGGTCTTCTAGGAAAGAGTCAGCCTTTCCGAAGGTTACATATGTAATTCTTGTAGTAGTAGGGCTGTGGCAGATGATATGCTCAACTGTTTTCTCGTCTCCTAAACACAATCGGCATTTAGACTCATCAGAGAGCCCGATTCTGTGTAGGTGCTTTCTGAGTTTACAGTGATCTGTAAAGACAGAGACAATCATTTAGACATTTTTGCAGTTAAGTTCTAGCAGTTCCTTGGTTCTGGCACGACTTAGTGAAATACACTATTTCGTTTGCACCAAACTGGAATAGTTCTCCAGTGTTGGAGCACTTTCTGATTTGCCCAGAATTTGTGTTGCTGGTTTAGCTACCATGACAGGTTCTGGACCTTGAAATTGCTCCGCAGCAACCTTTTTGGTAAGCATGTCTGCTTCTTCATTTGACGTTGAACCTACATCTCAACTAGGGTGTGAACCTAAGGTTTTGTACCCTTTCATCTCTGACAGAAGCGACACGATCAAGCCGCTAGGGGTGGGTGTGTGGAAGTAACTTGGGATAAGTTTGAATCTAAGCCGAACCTAAGTAATTTATTTGTAATTGTTACCTCACTTTGGTGTTTGAAGGGTTCTTCATATCCGAGAATGAGTAAGTGCTAAGTACCTATAGATTTCTATAGTTAGGATTGTTACAAATGTGTCATCTTTTACGTGTGAGTAAAACTAACACGGCGTTGAATTTTAATCAAATACCAAGAGAAGCCAATATAGGAAGGATATACTCATACCTAATTTGAAAAGTTGTGGAGTTAAAATAAAAAAAGCATTAAAATATGTTTATTCAGATGTATGTTTGTGCAGAGATTTGACTGTTTTCGGCATTTAGCCGTGTAGTCATGTCGCCATCCCTCTATCTCTATAGCCTATGGAGAAATCAATCCAATCCCCCATTTATTCTTTGGTATGACCGGGGGTGCTATGGGGTACTGTTATCCTTTTTACTCTGCTCGAGTATTAAATATCACAGTAGGTAATTCAAGTGAAATTGTGGGTTTGAAACTCTTAAAAACTCTGCACCAATGCTGTTGATCCAGTTTGTAAGATAAAGAAAACATTTAAGTGAAAAAACGCGGAGATTTGACTTTTTTAGTAGTAGGAAATAAAGAGACGTGTAATGCGACGAGAATAAGGAACTATTTAATTCAGGTGAAGTCAGTCATGGTCCAGGAGAGTGTGGCAGAAACCGGGGCAAAAGCACGCAAAAAGAGGTCCTAAAGAGCAGAGGTCTGAATTCACGGAGATCTATTGAATAAAGACAGGAAGACTGTCATAATGATTGTAGGGTCTGCTGACTGTCACTGTAGACTGAATAGGCATATGTACAACATAGGCCTGGCAGATGATTGCAACCTGCGGTACTGCCAGGGAGGAGGAAGAACACCAGTTCATGTGCTGTGCCAATTGAAGCCTGGCGAGGACAGGTTTCTAGTATAGGGGAGGAGAACCCCACAGCAGTACTACATAAAAAGTCGCTCTCAAAGATGATAGCCTAATTAAGAGGGCCAAAATTAGAGAGCGTCCTCAGGAAAGAAAAGGGAATCACAATAGATCTGAAGAGGTCGCGGTGAATCAGGTCGATAGGCCACCCCAATAATAATCTAATCTAATCAGGTAAATCATATGAATTCGCTTATTAAATAACAACTAATAATTAATAAAAGAATTATAAAATATGTTTGAATGCTGAATTTCAACAATTCCCGCGTCTTTCTGATATTTGTACCTATGTGATTCTATGCTTTAATGACGCACATAAACCAGCATATGTAACATTTAATAATAAAAATTACTGCATATTCCTGGTCGTGCCGTAAGAATACTCACTCAATATGGCCCGCTTATACAAATTTTTATACTAGTGATCACAAGATGGTGGTCGATGTTTACAAAATTTTCTAATTCAAAAATTCGGCGAACGAATGAAAATATTTTTTATAACTGTATTGGAAATTACATAAGAAATTAGATAAACATAAATACGTTGAAGGAGGAAAAGGAAAAGGAGGGACGTGAACTGAGTAGATACCACGTCACCATGACTCTAAAAGATCTAAGGCGGAAGGTGCCACCAGGCCGCTAAGAAAACAAAGCAAAAGGTGCGAGAAGGAAGTCCGACCACTGAGGGTCAAAAGAAGACAATCGACGGCAGCAAGAAAATACCTGGCAGGACTCTAAAACACTACTGCAGGCCTTGAAGAGACCCAAGAGTCATTAAGGCGAGGGAGCGCCAGGACTAGGGATAGCAGTTATTGGGTAATGTCATCCGGAAAAACTCTTGAATCAAGAGCAAGTGGATCTGATCCAGTAAAAAGGAAAACATGAGGTATGTTGAAATAAAATAACCAGGCATAAATTGCTGGAAAGACCTTTATCAAGGTACTGTCAAAGAAGAAGACTGAAGAATTACTGCTCACTCATCTGCGCATCGTAACAATTCCATAAAGATATCAACTGCAGACTGTGTAATGGGATAACAGAGAACGCTTACCACATTCTGTGTGAATACGAGGTTCTGGATGCAAATAGACAGGCAATTTTTGGCAAGCCAAAAATTGACACAGAGGTTTACTTCGTATCATACTTAGAGGGACCTGCACAGAATTAGTGCAGGGTATAGATTATTGAATATGCGATGATAACTTAATACTGGAATGGCCGATATAACTTAACTCGTAAAAGCGATAGGAGACCAAATACAAAAAGCCAAGAGGCTGCAGCATTTATGGAGACTTCAGGAAAAAAAACATAAAATAAAGGTAAGTGGGTGTACATCATAAAAAAATACTTTTGAAAGATTACATGTTAGTACATTTAAATTAAAATTTAAAAATTTTGCTGTACAGTGGGTATGCAATCCCTGCGTACGTGAATTTTAAAAAAAACTGAATTCCAGCAATTTTTCCTATGTCCTAATAGTCCTAATTTGAGTTGCCTTCACGCAGTTTTAGTGCTTCAGCGCTTCTTAATGGTCTCTATAGTAGACAATGTCATGCCACAGGTTTCAGTCTTCTGGACTATTTCTACTTATTCTCACGTTTATAACCTGCTCTGTTTTTGAATCGTTCGTATATCAACAAATATGTAAGTATCTGCTTCCTTGCACGGTAAGTGCAATAAGAACCGGCGTTAAGTTAGCAATAGATTTTTTCTTCACTCAAATTTATTTCAAATGAAATACAATTGGGTTCTATGAATAAAATCACTTCACACAGCATTGCAAAGAGTAGAACATACAACATTTTTACAAAATGACGATGATTTTAACATTGAGAATTATCCCAACTAAATGCATGCGCCACCGTACACTTTATTTATTTTGGCATCATTCGCCAGCTTTAATTTCAAATTTTAATTGCCAGCCGTGTTAAGAGGTATCCAAAAATCATTTTTAAAAAAATATAAAAATAACAATATTTTTGTAACAAATTCTATAAACAATTAAAGTTGATCGACTCGTCCAAATGCACGCGCTGCCGTATACTTTATTTATTTCGACAGCGTTCGTTAACTTTAATTTCAAATTTTATCTGCCAGATGTGTTAAGGGATGTCCAAAGATCATTTTAAAAAAATATGTGTATGTGTATATTGGAAGGGTGATATGACACTGCGACCTAAAAGATCTATTGTGTCCCCTGTTCTTGCTGTTTTAGAGCTGGCCTTCCAATTCTATTCCTTTCAGAAAGTGTAGGATATCAGAAGGCCCTAGGTTAGGTAAGTCTCCCTCTTCGATTTTACGTGCTCCCTGGTGCAACGCCCTTGAGTTGCACAGTGATATGCAATTTGAGAGGGGATGGATGCCATCCTGTTCCCCAATCTGTTCCAGTCGTTTTGCCCCTCCCTTTGTTCCTTCCTTGTGAGGTATGCTCACTTTGAAAGTGGAAGGCTTCTTATGGGGGTCCTGCTCCAATTCCTGTTTATTAGTGGTGTCGTCCCGCTAATAAACGTCCTTCCTTGATTGATCCCACGAGTAGCTGGGGAAGAAAAGGTCCAACTCCACAGAGCCCCCATGAGAGGTAAGCTAAATACAATGGCGTGCGCCACGTTGTCCCAAGTTGGACTAGTAGACTGGTCTTCTATCGAGCCACGCATCCCATCAGCTTAGTCCGCCACCTTAGGATTTAGGTTTTTATTGAGGTTGTCTCCTCTCGGTCCGTGTTATCTTTTACACGTGAGTAAAAATAACACGGCGTTGAATTTTGATCAAATACCAAGAGAAACCGATATAGGAAGGATATACTCATACCTAATTTGAAAAGTTATAGAGTTAAAACAAAAAAAAAAACATTAAAATTATATTTATTTATTTTACGTACTATAGCTACGACTTCTGTCCTGCTGAAGTTGTTCTCGAGTACTGCTGCTTCGCTGTTTCCAGGCTGTGTGATGATTATATCTTTCACTTCTTCTTTGGATACTTGGGTTCCCATCATGTGAGTTTAGCTACCTTCTATGTGATAAGCCATGGGATCATCTCGGGCTGGCAGGCACTCGCGCTGGCAGGATCGCCATGTAATATCTTTGTAATAACTCGTGTGTTACGCGTAAAGTAGGGACACAAAAACGCCGTGGTACAATTAACAAACTACGTTTATTTTACTCTACTGTCGATACATTGTTTACTACGACTCATTAACAATTCTCAACTCTACTCTGATTTGCTGCATACGCTTTATATACGCTTGTTTTGCAAATGCAGCAACTCACGACCTTCATTACTTAATTATTTGTTCTTAACCTACTTACTTAAATATAAAACACACCTGCATTAATGCTATTATTAAACAATTAAAAATTAGGTGAGATTGTGCCATCACAAGGTGTATGTTTATGCAGAGATTTGCCTGTTTTCGGTATTTAGCCGAATTTAGTATGACCGGGGATGCTATGGGGTACTGTTATCCTATTTGCTCTATTCGAATATTAAATATCACAGTAGGTAATGCAAGTGAAATTGTGAGTTTCAAACTCTTAAAAATCCTGTATCTGTAAGCTGAAGAGATATATAAAAATATGAAAAAAGAGTATAGAAAAGAAATAAAATATGCAAAAAAAGCTCATGTATCTCCTGAAATTGCAACATCCAAAAATAAAGTTAAGGCGGTATGGGATGTAATAAAACGGGAAACTAATTTAGAGAGTAAGAATAGCCTCAAAAATGATTGTGGTTTGAGCGCTAGCGAGTTCAACGGCTTCTTTAGTAGAGTTAGTGATAAACTAATAAATGACTTACCGATCCTAATCAGAGTCATCATGTATTCCTCGAAACAAGCCTCGCCGACTTAGAGTGCTCTATATTTCTTCACCCAATTACCGAGGGTGAAGTAGACAGTATAATCCAGCAACTAAGCAACAGTAGGTCATTGGACATTTACGGGCTGTCGTCAGCTATTATAAAACTCTTTAAAACACGATGTGCCGCTCCTTTAGCTCACTCTTAAATATGTGTATGTGAAGGTAACTTTTCCAGACGAGTTAAAGCTCACCAAAATCACTCCTGTACACAAAAAGGGTGATGTAAGAGATGTAAGCAATTACAGACCTACTTGCCTAGTACCCATATTTTCCAAAATATTTAAGTTGGCAATAAAAAATCGCTTGGTACGCTTTTTCGTAAAGCAACATCTACTGCAAAGAGCAACCATGGTTATCGTCATAGAAGATCCACAGTAACAGCTGCAACGGAAATAGTAGAAGCGATAACGGCAGCATTCGATGAGAAAAATGGATTAATGCTTACCTGCTGTGATCTATCTAAAGCATTTGACTGCTGTTAACGTTTCCCATTTTATTAGCTAAACTTGATCATTATGGTGTCAGAGGATCTCACTCAAGCTCATTGAGTCGTATCTTAGCAGCAGAAGGCAAGTGGTGCTGTGGCGGGGTGTTACTGTCGGATTGGAGACCGTGTTCAATGGCGTTCCTCAAGGGTCGGTGTTGACCCTTGCTGTTTTTTGTGTATATCAATGATCTGCCGCGAATGTGCACTGCGATCTGTTGTGTTTTGTACGCCGATGATACCACGCTACTTACAAAGGGAAACATGCATGAGACCTGGCAAAGAAATCCGAGTTAGCGTTAATCGAGAGCTTATGAGTGGTTCCGTGGTAGTGGATTGACTTTAAACAAAAACAAAAACTCAGACATTAACACTTACAACTAAATTTTAGCCGAAACAAAAACTGTATGTTCCTCGGCCTCCACATCTCCGACAACCTCAGTTATAGGGTACACATCGATGCCACACAGCAAGGCACTTTCATCGGCCATTACGCAGTCAGAAGAACAGTGGAAGTGGCTACATACAAGGCTGCAAAACTGCCTATTTTTCACTGTTCACAGCAGAGCGACGTATGCTGTGCTATTGTGGGGCACTCTCCTGAAGCAACAAGAATTTTCTGAAACAGAAGAAATAGTAAGAATTTGAGCAATGTTGACACCGAACATCTTGCAGAACACTTTCAGGAGGCATGGTATACTTACCCTATCGTGTTCTTACATTTAACCTGCGTACTCTATGTCCAATGCTAACAATCAAAGTACGTAGTGCACAGCGATGTACATCACCACAACACCGACCATAGGCGACTTAATCCACCCCCACATCGTATAACAAAATCACGGATGTCAACGAACTACTTTGCCGTTAAGATATACAACCATCTGCCAACCAGTATGAAGTTGTTGGACGAGCGGCAACTTAAGAACACGGTCAAGAGACTGCTTTGGGACCATGAGTGTTATTCACTCGAAGAGTATTTTAGTATTAGGTTTTAACTTGTTGACTTTGTACACTTGCGTATGTGTTTGTTTCTTTTGTAGTCCGTTGTTTATATACACTTCAAGTTTATACACGCTTTTTGTTTATATACACTATATGTTTATATATGCTTTTATCCGTATCTTTAATCCTTACACAAATTTAATCATGTGTATTTACGTATTTTATATATATATATATATATTGATTCAATCGACGTATTCAGTCCAAGCATATTAGATAGGCAACCACAGACCATGTGTTAATCAGCTACTTTAGAGTGTAATAACATGAAAAATACATAAAAATGGAAATATAACTTCTTAAGCAACTTAAAGAGGGGTAAAAAAAAGTTATTTAAAAAAAAATACTAAAATCTAACAGTTGTTGTCACACCAAGAACGCTTAACCGCCTTTTTGAACATCAGTGTATATTTTTGAGATTCCTACACGATTTTGTCAGACCACGCGGTGTTGCCATGCTCAAGGAAACAATTTGTATACGATGAGATTTCATGCAAGTGCATGTAATCAGATCGTTAGGTGGTGTACACGCAAATCGGTTATACTGATGCGATTTTAAATTTAATATACCAGTTGTTTTTAAGTGATTGATAAACATGAGTCGGGGAAGGATGCTAGTTCAATTAGCAAATATATCGATAATGATAAAGAGTAGCGACGAAAGTTAGAATTTGTTTTTTTATTTTTCTTATTAATTATTTCTGGAATACAGTTAACATGCCATGATATTGTTTGTTGTATATAGGGAAACCATACACGGTATTCCACGTAACTGGTTCATTAAAGTTTATGATGTTCTATTATTATTATTACTTATTATATATTATTACTATGACGACTATTTGTTAAGCAGACTAACTTAATCCTATCTTTTAATTTGTAGCTGGCTCTGAAATGATTCACGTCAAATTCTTGTATTATTTTTGAATAACCATACAAGAAGTCTGTGTTCGAATATTTATTCTATTCAATATTGCGTTGTTACGAAAGTGTAATTACATGATATACATAAACTTTTGGTTAGTCAATGAATTTGACATTAAATCCCATTCAGGGCCAGCTACAAACACGCAAAGATAGGCTACTTAGTCTGTTTAACAAAAAGTTGTCGTATCTCAAAATCTATTAAAGATAGGTATAGGGAATTGCTGATATAAAGTGATAGGGGGTGATATTTACTTCCTAATTCCGAATTAAAATACAGGGTGTTCTATTAAAAAAAATGAGTTTCTGCATTTGAAAATATGTCACTTTGTTCCTCAGTTTTGAACAACCCTGTATGTTAGAATGTAAAGTGTGCTTACCGTTTCTTAGAGTTATATCTACATTCATAACATAGTAAATTTGAAGTCTCTACTTGCAGTATTAACCGAGATATTAATTTCTCAATGATGCAATGATTATGACTAAAAAAAAAAGAAATACTTAAATAACTCAAAAACGGCAACATATAGCTATAGGAATAGCTAATGAAAACTGACGTATTTATAGTTGTAGAATCCAAAAATGAATAAAAAATTAGATCATTCTATTTAAAATAACAAAGTTGACATCCATTTCCGGTCAACCGGAAGTGATATTTTGGTTAAGGTATTTTGCATTTATAGTTCCAATCGAACAGATACTGGTGCCAAAATCTCAAATATAAGTAAATAATAGAACATCATAAACTTTTAATGAACCAGTTACGTGGAATACCCTATATAATAACGTTCAAAATCTTTTTATTTAATTTCGTGTACGTAATTTGATCTTTTTATTTAACTTCGAAATGCGCTACTCGTAACGCCTCGTAACGGTCGTACTTTTGAGCTCGTATGGAATTTAATGGTGCGGATGAATGTGCGTATGTGTAGTGTGAGAAAATTACGCGGGAGAATGAATCGTTAGAAGATACATAACAGATATTTCTTGCGATTTGGATATATGCAGATTACGTTAACTTGTAGTAATCATATAAAAATAGTTTAAACTATAGTGTTCTCAAGAAATAATTAATTTTTTTGTTGACGATTCTGCTTTTGTATTTAACAAATATTCGGAGAAATATTCTGTTATTATTGTTATTGTTTAGATTGTGGAATAGTTATATAGGTACTACCTTGCATTTTAATAGATGTGTGAGGTTAGTGCTTTCACTCTAAAATATTTTTTATATTTCGTATTTTGTATAAATGTCAACCTTATAAATAGAGAAAAAAAATATTTCTTCAGCAACTGAGCCTAGGAATTCATGAATGCTCAGAAACATATAAAATGACATCGATACTTTGGTGATATTGATAATTATTCCAGTGGTACTGAATATATACCTCCTTCCGGTTTTTCATCTGAATCTTTTGATTTAGAAAATCAAAAGATGATTTTCAACGTGATATAATTTCAACTTTTTTAATGAAGCTGAGGACTTATGTTAGATACTTTTAATATAAATGTGAGAATATTTTATAATATAATTAAGTAAGTTAATTATAGACGTGTTATTATTGAATCTACAACGATTTGAAAAGAAAACGCTGATTCTTAATTCTGTTAATTTTGCGTTTTATTTAATATACTATTTCTGTTAATAAAACGTAAAATTGATACATTTTAAGGATTTTAATATTCTAGAAGTATCTGAGAGAATGTATGCGTTAAAACAATGTAAAATAAATGAATCAAAAAAAAAATCAAGCGTATGAGATGGCGAAAATCAAAAGGAGGCCGTGCTGAAATATTTCAAGAAGGATTAAAATCACTATTTTTTCCTAGTTCAGTTTAAAATTTTATACCTATTGATATGAGTTTTACTTTCTTTCCTGCTGTTTATTAAAGTTGAAACGAAATACACAATTGAAATTATTGGATGCTTCAAAACCTTAATAATAATTATACTCCTATGATCCAGTATATGTATTTTGGGAACATTTCTAATCTTTCGAACAACTATAGACGCGCTAGAAGTTTAATGCAGCTTCTTCCATTTATAATTGACCAGTGTTATTATATTTCTAAAAGATAAAAGAATATTAAACTTATTTCAACTTATTTTATAAAACTAAATATTCAACAAGTTAAATATAACTTCAGTCGCAACATTAATAATACCGCGAATCAAATAATATAAGTAAATAGTATCTATAACCGATATAAAATAGATATTTACAATGTTGTCACATTTTTGGTTTCATAACGCAGTAACCATTTTGCATGGTCTGACAAAATCGGTTAGAATTCATTTCTGTATTATACATAAACGACAGTAGCGCTACCTTCTCTATAAACTGATGAACTAAAGCGTATATAGTGTATCTAGGGAAGCACCAAAACCGGACCAATTTTTATATTGAGATTTTCAGGGCTAGATGATCTAGATGGCGTAATAGTGCCATATCTAACAGAAAACGTTGTCAGACCACTATGGTGGTCTGACAACGTATCTTTTGGTTTGGGAACGTTGGGAACACATACTGGTATTGGTCTGTGTATGCTGTTTAACAAATCTATATATATATATATTATACTTTATTTTATCTTATACTGACAATGTCCATGCCTACTATTTGAGGTCTCGATTGAAATAAATTATTATTATTATTATTATTATTATTATTATTATTATTATTATTATTATCAATGCTGTTGCTCGACTTTGTGAGATAAAAAAAAAATAAGTGGAAACCCGTGGAGATTTTAATTTTTGTAGTAGTTGGAAATAAATACACGTCTATTTAAATTCAAATTTTATTTGCCAAACCTGATAAGGGGTGTTCAAAGATCATTTTAAAAAAAATATAACAATGACAATATTTTTGTAACAAATTCTATAAACAATTAAAGAATGCAATTGTATTTTATTTGGAGTTAATTTGACCGTAAAGAAATCTATTGCTAACTTCACACCGGTGCAATAAGATGATTTCGTCCATAAAGTCTACAATGCAGAAGTTGCGACAACATAAATGGCATCTAAATTACTAGTTGTCTTTTTCATCATGTAATGATTAAACAGTGTATATGCAGTTTGTAGCTGTGCGGTATTATTCCGGAGTTTGCACGAACAGCAACTTAACCACATACAAACCAGGATCGCTTCCATTGCACTCCCGATATGCGCCCTTTTTATAACGCGCCGGCATTGCGGTGGATACGGACGCAGTCGTTCGTGTACTTCCGCCGTACATTTACTACAGCGAGGTGACGGTAGACCGCACAGGAATGTGCTAACCGCAAAAGATATGTAACCGCCGTTAATACCGTCTACCTGAACCGCCGTAAAATCCGATACCGACATTCCGATTCACTGATTAACTGCCTGCGACACATCGGTCTAGCATTGCTCGAATAGATCATCACTTCCACGACTGACATAGGACGGAGGACGTTCCGCCCCTAAAGGACGGAACCAAGGCTGGTTCCCAATTAATTGCAGTCGGGGTAACGATGTCGCCTTCCCTCTGGGTGTCGACGCATAATTAAGGACCACGCGCCAAATTTCCGGCCGTAATCTAATTTGTTTCTCTTTGTGTTGTCCTAATAACGGTACGAGACTCAGATATGCTTAATAAGGAAAGTTTTGGGGGTTGTTTTCAAGGCCGTTGCTTCAGTTAGCTGGTAAGAGCGTTTATTTCCGCCTATAAATTATAAATTACCTCACACCTAAATGAACAGTAATCAAAGTTGATGTCTCTGGGTATTGCACATTACCGGGAGAAATGCTTTGTATCCGAGACCGGTCAATGACTATGTTTACACGTGCATTTAGCATTAGCTTTACATAACATTTTTTTATGATGACGTCGCACTGGGTTCCCCTCAGGATATTGTGAATGAATTTGCTAACTTTTTCAAAAACGCCTATATTTCGTCTAATGTTTATCATAATGTGAATGATTTTCTAGCTCTTAACCATATCCATATTGATCATATAACCGAGGATGATGTCATAGCAAATTGAAAGATCGATACACTGCTGCAGTGATCAAATTCCTGCCTCTGTACTCAAAGACTGCGAATATGTACTAGCTGCTCCACTTGCTAAAATGTTTAATCTAGCGCTAAAAACTTCGACGTTGCCCGATATATGGAAGATAACGAAAATGATTTCCATACTGAAAAGCGGAGAGTCAAATTATCGTCCTATCGCCATATTATCCAATTTCTCAAAAATTTTCGAAATGTTACTATATTCTAAGATCTATACTTGTGTTAGAGCTAGTATCTCACCGTTTCAACATGGTTTTATGGAAGGTAGATCGACGATTACTAATTTAGCGATATTCCATCAGTATCTTTCCGAGGAACTAGATTCGGGTAAACAGGTCGACGTGTTGTACACCTACTTCTCGGAAGCATTTGATCGCATTAATCACGCACTTTTCTTACAAAAGTTGTCTGTCATCGGGCTTAGTGATTCTTTAATTACTCTATTTGGTAACTACCTATCATCCAGAATGCAAACTGTTTGCTACAATGGTTATACTTCGGAATTATACGTTGCTACATCTGGTGTTCCACAGGGCTCAAATTTGGGTCCTTTGCTGTTTTTGATTTTTATTAACGATCTTCTCTAAATCGGCTCTTTTCATGGTGTCAATCCAATAGCTTGCCCCCTGAACATAGAGAAATGTAAGATTGTTACTTTTACTAGAAAACTTAATTTCATAACGTATAAATACAATATAGACAACGTCAACTTGGCCCGGACCGATCTTGTTAGGGACTTGGGTATTTTGTTTGACCGCAAGTTAACTTTTACAAATCATATTCAAACAATTTGTAAGCAAGCGAGACAGAGCCTTGGGTTTGTTGTTCGCCATAGTCGATGCTTTTCTAATGTATTTCTCCTTAAATTTTTATACTTTTCTCTGGTAAGATCGCGTTAACATTAGTTAGATTAGTTGATCTTTTATTTATTATTATTTTATTATCTTCTATTTTACTTATTTTTTAATATATTGTACATTGTACCTTTATTGTCCCGTAATTGGATTTTATAATCTGTTGGGCAAATATATTATATTATTATTATTATTATTAGTATTATTATTATAACACGCTTCTGAAAGCATAGTATAAAATCGTGTAAACAGCAAAAGGACGCTAGTTTTAATAAAAAACACTTCAGTAAATCAAACGATTTTAGCAATAGCCTTATTCTAATAATATCCGACATAAAATTCCGTGTAAACAGTTTAAAGCATTTTATTTCGCTATTACCAATATAAGCCAAAATTAAATATAAAATTTATATATGTATATTGGATATGGCGATATTGATATAGGTTATGTAATGTGAAATAAACAAGATTTTACGATTGGCCTTCCTTTTTTCTGGAATTGGCAGAAAGGCTTACACCTCATTGTCTTTCTACTTTTACAGTACAGCAAGAATCGAGAGGAAAGTCATGGCCCTCATCGATTATGCATAATTAGGTTATATTTCTCGTTGCCTGCAGATTAGATACGATTACTGCAGGGTTGAAGTAATTCTACACTTAATTTTATCCCCATGAGTTACTTGCGAGGGGATGCAAATTACTTCTCAAAACTATTCTCATGCCGGCTACCATGTACTATTCGTCAGAAGTGGTAAAGCATATCATGAATTCTCTAACCGCCAATTCAAAATCTTATCATATAAAATTTAAAGAAAAACATGCAGAATCGTTAATATATGGATGATCTGTTATGGAATGTGTACCCGATATTATTTAAATGTAAAGTTACTATTTTACTTAGTTATATTGTAAAACTAATTAGGTATAATAAAAAAAGGATATAAAAAAGGTGATGTAGGAAATCTCTGCAAGTCCTTCAAAGCATTTTCCTGCAGAATATTCCCTTCAGGAACTAAAGATGATCAGCAGTGATATACCTACACATCGAAAATGAATATTAGAATTTGAATAGTATATTTTTACAATAAATATTGACAGATTAAAGTTGGATCCAAGTTCAATTGAAATGAACATTTTTACAGTGTATTTATTTCATTTAAACTTAGTCTAGAATGTTTTTATGTGCATCGGCATTCCAATTGCATTGATATGTCAACAGAAAGACATGGGAAATTGCTGGAAATTGGGTTCCGTCAGAATCCTATGTGTATAAATAGTTGCCTACTTTTTGTGTACAGTAATGAATTTTAAGATTGTTAATTTTACATAGTAATAAATGTTGAAAAATTTTAATTGTATTTTTCTCATGATCCAGAGACACCTACATTTATTATATTTTGATTGTAAGGTGATTCTAGAATTTTGCAATAATTATTCATTTGAAGATCGTTTAAACATCCGACAGTCCATTCGGTCACATGGGCATTCTCATGTATTAAACAAAGTATATTCCCCTCCCCTCCTGTAATTTTTCTCCAACGACGATTTTCCCGAGTAATGTTCCTGTCCTGATCGAACCATCCTCCGTGATCAGAAGTACGATGTACCAGGGCCCCTATCAGATACCCGACCATTCCTGACCACTCCGATGTCCGCAGAATTCGTCCTTGTAGAAGGTATTCCTCGTCAAATCTACCTAAAAATAAACGTATTATTTCAATTCTAATCTAAATTTAATGATACTTATAAGAAATTTCATTTTAATACGTTCAACAAATTTTGGGGTTAGGAATTTGTTTGTATCATTGCTGAACGGTTTGCAGTCACTTGGGGAAAATTTATATAAGTTGGTACTATTGTAGGTTAATATTTGATATGTATTTACAATACGAACCAATATCCAGCAGTTTTGCCATCAAGGTTGGTCATTGTGATTCACACGTCGTATAAGCATAGCATAACTTCCGTTTGAACGTTCAGAAAACGCGGGAACTTTGAAATTTAATTTAGACGTATTCACGTTCTCGACAATGAATTTAAATATTGCAAAAACTGGAATTACTAATAAAACGTTATTGTTATGAATTAAGCGGACTCACGTAACTTACCTGAGATAATAATATCTTTAGATTTATGTCTGATTTTACACAGGTTCACATTTCGATTTTTTTTACAAAATAAAACCACTTTTATTCACACTTAAATGTTTTCATTACACATGAGAGATTGATCACTATCGCGGTATAACACTATCGTGCCTACGACATCTTCGAAACTGGTCATTAACATGCAAATTGAGGGAGAGGACATTTTTGGCAACAGTCTTGCACGCCTGCTCCATACGTACTGAGATAATAAGGGGGGGCTATTCGCCATTTTTTTTCATGTCAACGTGCTTCAATCGGAAATTCTCGCCATGCATGCCATCTGGCTGGCGAGAACCACACTTTTAATTTAAAATTAATAAATATAGATGACACTGGGATGTTAAAAATCTGATTTTTACTAATTTAATTAATGTATTCTTTTTGAATTTTTTTTTTTATACCGGGCTGCTACTTGTGTAGCGTTACTGATCACATCCATTTTGACGCAAAAAATTAGTGGTATTGTCGCAAGGTATAGATTCCTTCTTAAAAGTTAAAAGCAAGTAGGTGTGAAAGTCTCATCACGAAACAATCATGGTGTAGGGCAGAGCTCCGTCAATAAAATCTTCACGAATGCAACTAACAAAGTGAGAGTTCTGCATGTAGTGCAAAATATTAGCCGGCACATTATCTCTAAGTGCACGAAATAAATATGCCCTGCTGTTTAGGGTCTTAGAAAGAATTTTCTGAAGTTATACTTTCAGACAATTCACGAGCGAAACGTCTACCAATAATTTACCGTTAATTGTGATTGCGGTTGTGATAGTTTGTAACTTTCGTCATGCATGGAAAATCATAAAATTAGTTTTATTTCTGTTGCGAAGAAATTTTTTAGCAGGACATCAAGGGAGTATGTCTTTTATAGCATTGTTTGTAAGCTTTCCAACATCATCAAGATGAACTCCAAATACTGTTGTATTTTCATCTGCACACAAATTGTATTGGATAAGTACTGATTAAATAGCAGTGGACTGAAGTCGGAACCCTGCGGAACGCCATTCGTGATAGTTAAATATTAAGAGTATTAGTGGTATCCATTAGATTGAATACTCACAAAATATGAGGAAAATAAGTAGTTTTCCTCATATTTTAAATATTAAGAGTTGAACAGACGAATAGAGTATGGTCTTAGTCATCATAAAATACGTCACGAGTAAAGAACGTTTCTCGAATATATCCCTCATCGCGAACACCATATAAATGCATAAAGACGTGAAATTCGAACAGGATTTCGAGTCAAGAAATTGCAAATCGATCAGTGGTCACCCGGAAAAAAGTAAGACGTTATTTGAAACCAGTTTGGTAAATTGCGCTCTCTGCTGCGAACTAAATTTCCTTTTGATTGCTCTAGTTCGAATCAATCATGATTAAATCACGGGGTAGCAAGCAAATTAACATTAAAATTCCTTTGTTGCGGCTTACGTGTTAGAAAACACGTAAAGCTTCTATCTGTCTAGTTTTTGATCTATAAACGGTTGTATATAAAAGCATGTTCCTATTTTGCAAGACGGACTTTATTTCCTCTTTTTAAGTGTTGGGTAATGGCACAAGCAAGTGAATAATAGGTAGATTAGTATAGTATTTCCAGCTCCCCAAAATCAAGGCCTACGTGCTGCTACTATTAGCAAAAGCTTTGACTAGTCACCATAACTCTTACTGCTTCTAAATCTTACCGTTGTTGTATCAAACATTACATATATATGTATGAGAAACTCCTGCACGCAATTCCTAAAATACAATAAAAAAAAGTGTGTAGACTTTTATTAACCATAAAATATTACGACGTCACATAAAACAACACGTGTACTAGATATTTTTGTCGCCTTCAACATTAGGAGTGGAGAATGTTGCAATATCTAATAAATCTTGTGTGATACTTCGCAGTATCACACAAGATTTAACTACATTGCGTAAGGGTGCTAATACGCACGGTTCCGTAATTTCCATTTTTAACGCATTAGTGGACAAACCCCTAAAAGTAATTCGTATAAATTAACTCTATGTGATCATCAACTTTAATTAAACTTTTATTCTGAAGTTTTGCCAATGTATACCTCGGCTTTTTCAAAGGAATCTTAAAATTATATTCTGAATTGAGTCAAATTTCAAAACATTTTCGTGTTTTTTTTTTTACTTAACTGAAAATTAAAATAAGTGATTTATAGTAAATATTATTTCGGTACTTAAACAAAAGTCTGTGTGTTATTTACTAGAACTTTAATTTAAAGTATTTTTAAAGCTTTTAAATGATGTTATGAAACTTACCATTAATCATAATTTTGATATTCCTTTCAGAAAGTGTAAAATATGAAAAGACCCCAGGTTAGGTAAGCCTGCCTCTTCGATTTCATATGCTCCCAGGTGCAAATAAGATGGATGGGTGTTTCATCTAATTCCCCATTCGGATTCTTTTACAAATCCAAGCTTACTGAGATATCCTTTCAGTTTACAATGACTGGAAATTATTTCCGTTAATATGCAAATATTTTTCTTACTCAGGCTTTTTTGTTTTTGTTATAGATCCCCAGAAAAGTTTTACCTTACGCCATTACCCTGGAGATTCTCCTAATAACTGGATTTTCTCTGCTGCATTTCGCTTTTCAATTTCTTCAGTATTGTACTGCTATTTATCCCGTCAAAGGGTTGAGGCCCTACCAAAGGTACTTCAGTCCCTCTCAAAATTATCTACTATTTCGTTTCCTTCAACTCGTGTGACCCAAAACGCACAGAAGGGTTACTTTATTCGTTTTGTCTAGCTCATTTAATTTCCCTAAGCGTTCCCAGACCATCTTGGAACTAATTTCATGTGAGCTCAGCGACTTGATGACTGCTTGACTATCAGACATAATAATAATCTCCTGCTTTCGGTGATTCCTGTCAATATTTGAGCTGGGCCCATCTTTCAATAGCGTGTATTTCCGCCTGGAAATACAGTGTTCCATTTGATTGCATTTCTATTCACTTTCAAGATGGTGTTTTGATCGCACTCGTTGTTGTTACTAAACTTTGTGGAAGCTACTTATCTCAGTGCTATGTGGATTCCATAATAATTGGAATGTTCCTACTCTAACTAAATAATTTCCCTGTGGTTATTAATAATAGCAACAAAAATAAAATGAGTCGATCAGTTATCGCCAAAGAGTAAGGGAAAATCAGGGGGAAAATCTTATTCTGGGAACAGGACCTGAGAAGTAGTCCCAGATTTTGTTATTGATAACCAGGAAATTATTATGATTATCCTTCTGGGTTTGGAAGAGTCAGCTCCGACAACCGTGTCGTCTTCAGGTAGGTGTTTCTCATAAATCAGAAGGATGGCCGCCACAATAATCTAAAAGCAAACAAAACAACAGTAGTAGCTGTTCTTATAAACTACGTGCAAAAAATGCAACATCTTAAAGAAGCCGAGTCACAAAGCTGAAATTTTGCCAAGTTTCAAGTAGTAAATCATAACTTCTAGTTTTGAGTAATAAATCATTCATTCTCATTCAAAATTACTAAAAAAACATCCTATTTTCGACTGAATCGTTGTCTCCAATGTCTTTCACTAGCAGCCCACACGAAGTAATGGACTACCCATACATACAATGGCTTTTTGGTGTTCAAAGTACCTGCCTGCTACTATACTTATCCATAACATTATGAGGCAATTTTCAGAGTTTTTGGCGTCTCTTCGTTTTGATTTTGATAAATAAAGTCGAATAGTCGACGCGATTCCAATCCTTTAGGAGTAGGTACATAATAAAATGAAGACATTTCGTTTTTTAGTTTTTGCAACTAACAGTAGTGAGCGCGAAATACATTTCAGTGTGGTCCACATATAAGATTATCCCTTTCAAAACCGGCTTAGGCTATTGTTAAAATTAAAAAAATATGGAAAACAAAATTGACACAAACTGTAACAGAAATGTGAAACTTTTTATAAGATTTTGTCGTTTTAAAACACAAAAGTGTCTTGTTATAGTTAATAAGGGTATCATATTGATAGAAAATTGAAATAAGATAATGCTGTAAACTTCTCCTAAACCCCTCACCACAAACTGTACTAAACTGGACGTACGTTTCGATAGCAAAGCTACTATCCTAATTTATACCTAGGGTAGTTTTAGTGTAGTTATTTAGTTCAGTGTTTCTGCTGATGATGATAGCTTTGCTATCGAAACGTACGTCCAGTTTAGTGCAGTTCGTGGTGAGGGTTTTAGGAGAAGTTTACAGCATTACCAGTACCACAGTTTGGAGTATTTTTGTTATGAAATAAGATAAGTCTATCTTTAAAGATAATTTTCGAGAAAAAAAATGCATCCTTTGTGCGAGATATAAAATTGGAGGAACAGTTATAGATATGACTGCTTAATTTAACATCTCTCAAATTTAACTTCTACTTTTACATTGAATTAATGTCATTTACATTCATTAAAAAATGATGATCCATTTTTACCATCTATATAAAAGAAGTTTTTTTTAAGTAACAGCTTCTTGCGGGTTTCGCCGTGTGTCAAAACTTTCACTCGACGTTTCGCTGTTCATACTGACAGCTTCTTCAGGATGACTGAACTGATTCTCCATGGTCCGACATTCTTCTTATATACGCCCCTGGTGCATCCAACCGTGAAGTTTCCGCCTGACTGCGTCGTATTAGGCTCGTGCACGTGCTAAGGTGGTACCCTTCTTCTCTGTTAACGGTTTTATTCTTCTCTATTTCTATGGCTTCCCTGATGAGTCTTTTCCCGTAGTTCTTGGTGCTAGTTATTACTTATACATTCTTGAAATCCATTTTTGTGTCCGGTGTCGTGCATGTGTTCTGCCACCGCTGATTGCTCGGTCCTTCTTAATCTTGCGTCCCTCTCGTGATCTTTTATTCTTATGTCGATGGCTTTTCCTGTTTGTCCAACGTAGCACTGTCCGCATTGGCATGTTATCTTGTAGATACCTTCTGTGCGCCCTTTGGGTATTTTATCCTTTGCGGTACGTAGATACTGCTGGATCGACATTGCAGTCCCAAAGCGTACTTGTACGTTACGTTTCTTTAAAATTCGACCTACTTATTCGGTGACTCCTGCTATGTAAGGTAAACACGCCATCCCTCTTCGTGGTTCTGTAGTTGTCTCCAGTGTCGTCTTCTTCTTAGTGGCTCTCCTTATGTCGATGTCAGTGTAACCATTCTTCTTTAGTGCTTTCTCCAAATGTATCTTTTCACTGGTAAGATGTTGTTCGTCACTGATGGTTTCCGCTCTGGATAGCAATGTTTGTATTAATATCTTCATCTGCATCGGATGATGGTGAGATCTTGTTGCAAGTTTTTTTTTTTTTTGGTATTGGAGTCATCTAACATGGAATCTCTGGAAACACTGCTTGGCTGTTTGTATTTTATCTCCCATTCTTTTACCCATTAAATTATAGTACCTGTTCCAGTAGCCTGACACCTAGTACAGTACAAATCTGCACCAGTCTCATGCTGGTTGATCAAAGTAATTTTCTGACAATGAGTTCGTTCTTGGATTGCCAAAAAATGTCTGTCTTTCCTTCCAAAGCTCTGCTTTCACACATAAAGTGGTACACAGTCTCTGCTACCTCATTGCACAGTCTGCAGTTGGTATTTCCAGTGTTCATCCCAATTTTATGCAAGTGTCATTTCAGATAAAAACTGATTGAGCAATAAATATACTTTTCCATACTGTATTCATCTCAATTCAAGATTAATTTTGGCTCTGGAACTACACAAGATATGACAAAAGCGCAAGTTTTGATGAAAAAACAACAAAACACTTGTGAAATGTAAGTAGTAAAACTTCCATAAAACCATTGTATTTGACAAGCAACTTTCAAAATGGTTATCACTACTTAGAAACCACACTCGTCAAAGATCGTATCCTTACTCTAGTTCTATGGTTTAAACGATTAAAGATTACTATCCTAAAGCATAACTAACTGAAATATTCTCATATATTACAAAGTACCAAGTTATTGTTCCAAAATGTATTTGAATGTTATTGACTTAATATTAAATTATAATTTCTCATGTGAAATTGTTATTGATTTTTCGCTTGACCTCATTAATATTCAAAGCATCTTTTTTTTTACTCGGGGTATTTTTTATTTCCTTCGGATAAGGGATACCTTTCAAGTTT
Source organism: Protaetia brevitarsis (assembly GCA_004143645.1). Taxonomy (NCBI): domain Eukaryota; kingdom Metazoa; phylum Arthropoda; class Insecta; order Coleoptera; family Scarabaeidae; genus Protaetia; species Protaetia brevitarsis. The sequence continues at coordinate 2,658,018 of RXPK01000118.1, forward strand.
TTCCTCTTTAACGAAGCTTGTTTCAGAAAATGTTGTACTGCCTGTGGTTTCTTTTTTCTTCGGTTTCGTTAGATGGAAGTAAACACGCGATTGGAATATTGATGGAGTTGTTTACTAATTCGAAAAAAAAGGAAATTCGATTATTTTTTTTCTGAGGGAAACGCAAATTATTCAAATTATGATACGTAATGTTGTCATAAAAAGCATTTGCACATTTAATAATCCTAAAAGTTTCAAAATAAAAAATACGGCGGACTTGTTTATTAATGAATGATTTTGTTATGATTATTTAAGGTTAAATAAGTTACACTGAATAGAAGCATACAACAATGTAAAGCAAATTTATTTATATGAATCTACTGTTATGTTGTTCACCTACATTAAGATAAGCTTCAATTGCTTCAAAAAATCTGTTAGATTAAAATTTATAATAAATATTTTATTGTCAGTGGCAATGTCATCTATGAACATTCATTCGAACCCAATATGGTGCTGTTTAAATGAAAAATACAATTGAAAGAATGTAAAAAAAAAACAGATTAATTTAATGTGAATTTCCAATCAAGTAGTAACAAAGTAGAAGGATAGTAGAAGTATAAGAAGGATTTTGATAGAAAGGTCAAGAACGTTAATAAGGAGCAATAAGCTGAACACGTGAAATCAGTTGAAACAAAACCTAAAGGCAAGACAAAAGCGGAAATTCAGTTTCAGGATGTTAAATCATTAAATACGTTCAACAAATTGTAATTGGGAATAGTCAAAACTTATAAGTAGAGACCGGATTATATGCAAAGAAAAACTGGAATATATGTGCATATATATGCATCGATTTTTGAGAAAATATGCATAAACCTAAACCCTTTGGATATATGAAAAAAATTGCAAAATTTTTACAAAAAAATAAATAAGAGCAGAATTTTAAACATTAACATTACTGCACAATTTTTTCACAACATTTATCTAAAACAATTTATAATTAAATGTTTTTCAAAATTGTGTAAAAGAAAGTTTTGTCTTCTATCAGATAACATATGTTTCGAAATAGAAAAGCTTCTTTCAACATCCACAGATGTAATTGGTGCATTTTTCAACTTTGCAATACATTCTAAACTAAAATTACAGTCGGAATCGTTTACTGTTTCACCTTCCAAAATTTTCTTAACTTTCTTCAATTTCAAATACCGCGCATTTTTATTTATCACTTTTTTAAATTTATCGTATCTAGAATTACCTATTGTACCCCTAACCTTCTTACATAGCATATCAAATTCGTCCACTATTTCGACTGATTCCGAGAGCGACATCCCTTGCGTTTCTGGTTTACGAATGGAACTTGAAACAAAGCTATAATTTGACTTAATATACAAAAGGTTTTGTAGCAATTCTGTTGATGTTACTATCTTTTTACAGTTTTCTAGAGCAATGCAGTCAGCAGTAATTTCAAGAATTACATTTTTTATTCCTTCAAAATTATCGGCGAAAAAAATTGCAGCCTCTAACCATGTACCCCATCTCGTAATAATCGGTTCAGGAGGCAACTTAACACCGGGAAGTTGCTCCTTATAAAATTGGATTCGTAAAGGTGATTTTAAAAATACTTTTTTGACATTGCTAATTAAATCATTAATCAAAGGGAATTGATTCCTAATGTCTTCGGCTACACGATTGAACCCATGAGCTAAACAAGTGATATGAATAATGTTACTACAAAAAATGTTTAAATTTTGCGCGGCTTTTATCATGTATGGTGCAGCGTCGGACAACATTAGTAAATTTTTTTCACAAGGTATACTTCCAGGTAAAAAGAAATTTGATAAACCTTCTTGAACGAATTGGGCAATTGTCACATTATTTGTTTTTTGAAGTTTTTTACAATAAATTAAATATGATTTACCTACAATATCTTCAGGAAGAATTCCTATTAACAAATGGGCAATATAACGGCTACATTTATCCGTACTTTCATCTATCATGATATAAATAAAATTATTCCCTATCAGTTGTTGAATTTCTGCTATTGTTTGCTGGTAACAAGATGTGACATAATTTTTCCGTAAGGTACTTTTGTCAGGTATATTATGTTTGCAATATTTTTGCAGAAATGATTTCAAATTAACATTGTTTAATCTTGTTAATGGTATGTTATACGAAATTAATGCGTTACACAGATCCGTATTATATTCTTCTTGTTCTTAGTTTCGATAGTTTTCGTGATGCTACACATTGACGTATAGATTGCTGCGGACATGCGGATCGCTTTAGTTTTTCACATTTTCGAATATGTGATATGTGAGTTTTTAGCGTGTTGACCAATCAGGTATTTTCTCTCAGAAGACACCTACAACAACAATTATCATTTTATATCAAAAGTTAAAGATTTTAAAAACAATTGTAAAGCTTTTATTAAAATTAAACTTACCAGTTTACTGCAGGCTCAACCAAATATTTTGTCGCCATCCTTTAGCCGTTCAGGATATGGCTTAATCCATAAAGAAATTTTGTTCGCTATACTCATTGTATGTACGCAGGCGAAATTAAACACGTGCAGTTCTTGGAAAAAAGTATTAGAGAAACCAATGTAAAAGATTTATCGTTCTGAGAATTGTCGGTTGTCGATCTACAGTAGGAATTACTAGGAATTTTTACTAATAGAAAGGATAAGAAAAAGCTTAAATATGCAATATATGCAACTTTTGTAAAAATATGAATAGAAATGCTTAAATATGCAATATATGCAATCACTAATTAGCGCTAATTAACTTCAATTAGTTTAATACGTCTACATAACGACTATAATAAGGATATGCAAAAAATAAAAATATATGCACTTTGCCATATAATCCGGTCTCTACTAATAAGTTTGTTGCTGTATTTTTCTATGTGAATTGTCTCCAACATATCTAAATTGTATTTTACATTAGATTTTAACAATCGTACGCCTTAACGGACAAATTTATGTTTCGTATAACGAAATATCTGGCTACTGTCGATATCCTCACAATGTCGTATGTGCCCCTTTAAATCTTATTTAAATTGATTCTTGGTCTGTCTTACATAACGACCGCCAGAAGAGTTACACTTAATTTTACAAATTCTAGCTTTGTCCGAATTATTTCTGTTTTTACTTGCACTTCTGTAGAATAAACTTTATAAGATAAAATGATTAAAAAGAGCGAGTCGCAGTTTCATTTTTTCTTATCATACTTTATTCCACTGTTTGTTCCAGATATCCCTGTTCAATCATAATTCTCAGAAGCAATATCAGCTTTGGTCTCAACCTTTTCATCACAAAAAAGAGTAAAAAACAAAACCAAAAATACTGCTCATTTTACTATTAATCATTTCTTCACATTCGGAATTTAATTCAATGGTTACTTTAATTTGAGTGCTGGGCACCCTCACATTACAAACAGCGAGATGGCTGATGAATGACGACCAACAGCTAGAGTTGGCTAAAACCGGTTCCCAAAGCTTCGATAATTGAAGCACAGAAAATCACTATTCCGCTGGAAGGAAACTTGTAGACAACTAGCAACAAAAGGTTGATCAAACCCAAACATCGACGAGTATCTACTGCGTAATTCGTATGATGCCCTTGCGGAATTTTAGCACCGTAAAGGGTAGGTTACCAGTTTTCAGGTATCCCTGGTAGGTTATACTGTGAGAGTTGCCGTTTTGACAGTAGATAATTACTGTCGTTGTTTTTCTCATATCGCCTAGTCACACAATACATTCCATAAGCGAGGAGCCACTACTCCAAATAGTCAACTAGAAATTATGGTGCATGTGTTCACAAAAATACTTTGTATTGAAATAGAAAGAAAAAACTCCAAAAAGAACGAAAAAGAGAAACAAAATAGAAATATTTAAGTCCCAGGCATTGGTTGCAAAAGAGATGTTTAAGGGCAACAAATATAACATTAAAGAACTATCTAGTATAGATCTCTGTGCATAATAATGTAATTTTGAGGCATTGCAGTTTCAGATGATGCTATCCCTTCAAAGGCGTATTTATTGAAGCTCCACAAAAGTACATTAAATGTAGATTTGCGAAGCACCGACAGACAACAACTGCACTTGCATCGGTAGCTGACGCTAGCACTTTGTAGTGTTATCGGATCGTAATCTGCTGCTGCTGTTGTATATCACGTGCTTCCACAGTGTACCTGAACGATTGGCAAATAGATTTTTAATTATAAATTGAGCTAGGCGAGACGGGTTGTAGAGAATGAATATGGCATTCCATCTTGTTTCCGTGTTTGTATATTACAAATCACAAACTCATATATTATCTGGAACTCTAGACTATTAAGGAATAATTTCATCGCGACCTTTTCAGATCTATTTTGATCCTCTTTTCCTAGAAGGCGCTCTCTTGGTCTATTAATTAAATCTATTATCAAATCTTGCCTTCACCGGGCTATTGCATTGACACAGCACATGAACTGGTGTTTTTTCCTTCTCTTAGCAAAATTTGGAGGTAGCGTCATCTTCCGGGCCTGTGTTATCCATGCTTATTGTAGCTATGGTGATCCATCAGCAGACTGAGTATTTTGACAATCCTTCTGTGTTTACTCGGTAAGATTACTCTTTTCTTATCTCTATCCCAGTGACTTTTACCACCACTCTCTGAACTCCTGAATGGGTACCTAATTCATAGTTGGACATTTTAATTTGCGATTTGGTAATGCCAAAAGAAGGGCCAGCTGCAACCAATGACCATGACGAGTTTCGCCTTGCGAGATGAGTCTGTCGCCTCACTTCCTTTCACGCCTTGGTGATTGGGAACCCAGGCTAGTGTTAATTTCTTTTAGGTGTCCATCTCATTCTTGACAGAATCTGTAGTAGCATCTAGCTACCAGGCCTATCTTCGATATTTAGTCTGCAGTGATCGGTCAGTAGATCTATTATCATTTGTAATGTTTATTTATTTATTTATTTATTTATTTACCATAGATCACAATTGACATCAGTTTCGTCAAAAATAAGGAAAACAATAACAAAATTTCAGTTGAGATTAGCAACCTCCATTGTCAACACTTTACACAACATTTACAACATATACTACTATAAACATATATGTACGTCTAGTGCTTAAGCGTTTAAATAATCAATAAAACTATAAAAACATTCATGTAAAAGGTAGGCCTTAACTGAGGTCTTAAATTATTTAGCATTCGTTATTCTTCTTATTTGTGAAGTCAATTTGTTGAATGCCTTAATAGCTCTGTACTCAGGACCGCGTTCATATAAATGCGATTTATGAGACTGATTTTGATTTTGATCAGCTTTTCTACAGTAGATCTTTAGTAAATTCAGGCTTCTGTTCCTTTTGCCTGTCTTTGTCCCGGTGATTTTTGCCACCACTCTCTGGACACATTATGTATCCATTCAATGATGGATTTTTTTAAATTTTCGATTTAGAAATGTCAGAAGAAGGGCCAACTCCAACGAATGACCTTGACGAACTTCGCCTGGCCAGATCGTTTCCCGCCTCGTTTTCCCTTACGCCCGAGTAACTAGGAACTTAAGCTAATGTTAATCCCTTTTTGAGTGCCCACCTCATTTAGGAGCTTAAGCAGTCCCAAATCAGGTTAGATTCCACACTTAAGGAATTAATCGATTTAAATGTTGGTTGATTGTCATAGAAGATAGCGACGCTTTTACCTAACTTGATCCGTTTTTCTATTCTTCCGACACAATGGTGAATTGCAGCAATCTCTCCTGGAACACCGGTTAGGATATAGATAAATAACAATGTCTAAGGGTTACTGAGCTGAAAAAAGAGAAGATCTTAAAGGACTTACAACAATCTTAGTCGCAAGAGCGAATGCAAATTAATATCTTGAAACTAAATAGAAATGTCAAAAAATGATATTATATGTTGTTCCAAAGCAGCATTAGGCACTAACGAATGAAAATTTATGGTTCTAGAATCAAGTATTTCGCAAGGTAAATACCCCAGTGGTTTCCAGGTGGTGTCGAAAGATGCGTCGAGTATAATATCGACAGAAACTACCGAAAATAAGGAATTATTATAATGTCTGATATAGGCAGACAAACACGTAAGGTAGAAGTCCCAATTACTGACACTTTAAGAGACAGAATTATGTTAATGATATTTTATATTGAAATATGCGTTTGTAATTGGTTCATATTAATACTATTGTATAAGTCAAAGTGACAGTAGGACTTTTGGTTTAAAATTGCTTGGGTTTTCGAAAAATGAAACGAAGTATAAATTGGATGAGTATCAAGTGCATAAATTAAATTTTGACCAACATTACAATGTGAAAATCTGGACGTCATAACTGTTGGAGGTTAAAGGAAGAGCATCTTACGATGATTTAGCCTTTTTGGCATATATGTGTTTGATATGTATATGTATATACATAGGTATAATTTGTATAGTGCCAATAGATTGATATTATTATTATTATTATTATTATTATTAATACATTAATTAGTTAAAATGCCTTGGAGGGTAATTATTATCACGCCTTAAATTTTGATTTTCCAATTTATTTGTTAGCAGCGCATTTGTACAAATTACTGATATTCAAAAAGTTAATTTGTACCAAATTTTGACTTTCGCATTGCTAATTACTGACACAATAAAAAAAAAAATAAAAAAGTAAATGAAATATCCATTTTGTTGTAATTTTTAACAAAAACTTAAAAACATACATAATTGTATTTTAATACATGTACTGCTACCTATGAATTAGATTGCTTTAAGGAATTTTGTAGGGGGGAGAAATCGAGAATAAAGTTAGCTTTTGCACAGGCACATTGTTTAATTTTTAACACATTTTTCTGAAAGCCTAGAAATGACTAGAAATGTTGAAATTACTGACAATTGGCTAAACAATTTGTAGAATGCTAATTCATTTTAAAATTGAGAGACAGGATTAGTGCTATAACTTAAATGTTTTGTTATACAGTGAGTCCCAGGATGGACTTTAGGACTTTGGATTAGAAAAAAAATAGTTAGAACTACAGCAAAATGTAATTCCTTATATATATTTTCTTTTGCTTGTCTCAAAACCACCAATTTTGAAACAAACATCTAAATATTGTTTTTAGCAGCTGAGAAAATTGAAAAAACACACTTGAGCTGAATAAAATTTTTTTTTTTATATTCATCGCGGTATGCTCTAACCTGTACACGATTTTCAGCTCCACGTATAAATTCTTTATAAACATTGTGGATCATATTTTCAGTGAATTTACCGCTTCCCAAATGTTTGTTCTAAAATTTTTATATTGTTATCCAAATTAGTATTATAAGCATGCTGTTTAACATATCCCCATAAAAAGAAGTCCAATGGGCTTAAATCAGAAGAATCTGTTTCCAAAATGTTCTTGCAGATAATTTCTTATCAATAGTGTTGAGTGAGCAGGCCATTCATCTTAGTTAGGTTCTTCTCTTACTGCAGGCAGCAAAAAAATTGAGCTTTAAAAAAATAGATTTGCTGAAGCTTACCGAAAGAGCCTTTTAGGTTCCTTTGCGCATTTTTAGAGTCGTCTGTATACCATTTCGAGCCCGCTCTTACTGGAGTGCCTGAGAAGTATTAAGGGTTATTCTTCTTGAAAATATTAGAATCAATCAAACATTACAAAATAAAGAAATGTAGGATGTTCCAAAAAGAAATACGGAATGAAACAAAGTATTATGTAAATTATTTTAGGTTTTATTATGGTCTTACAATTATACAAATTTTTATTGAGCTTTCAATGAGGATATTCCAATTCTTTAAAAATTCCTGCATAGAATCCGTAAAGTTACTCGAATCTAATAATTCCTGAAACGGTTTGAGTAAATCTGCGTTCAAGACAGACAAAGATGTGACTCAGTTTTTGCGTAAGTACGCCGTAAGCGGAGAAAATACGACTGAAGTAAGTAGGCGAGTGGAACAAAGGAGAACAACAAAAAACACCAACAAAAAAATAATAATCCGCCTACTAAATAAGTCGTTTAACCGTATCAAAGTACGTCGCAAAGAGTTCTATCCTCACAATGGCCGAGCGAGCAAATTTGAAAATGGCATGCAAATTCCCCCAGGGGCAGTTAACAAGCTTAATGAACGTTAATCAGGAACCCCGTCGGGGCCGCGGCTGCGGTGACTGGAATGCGACGACCCTACGAATCTCCCCCCGTAGTTCTGCTGACGTTCGTTGGCGCTGCTGGAATTTCCTCCGGTTTTAAATTTCTTTTGTTCCCCCATCTGTCCGCTCTTTCATTACCTATTCCCTATGCGTGGTCAAGCGTGCTCCGAAAATTGAAAAAGCCGAGAGCTTATTACCGGTGATTATCTGCACGCAGAGCGCTGTTTGTAAACGGTATCTGGAGGAATAAGCTGTAGGAATGGAGTTCAGCTGTGCGCGTACACGTTCCGGGCGAATTACATTTGTAATTACAAGCTTCAGAAAAACATAAAAGGAATGACGGCTGCGAAAAATGTTAGGTCGGCACTCTTTTATAGCCCTTTTCAATTTAGCTAGAATAAAGAAATTGGATGTTAAATTAAAAGGTGCTATTGTGAAATACGGATGCTGTTGACACAACATCAATTGAATTATTATTTGATGCAAATGCTTATATAGATAATTTTTACAAAACCTTATGTGACCCATATCGTCAACTCATGCGTTATGTAACGTTTCACGTTCACCTAACATAAATTGTTTAATTTGTCAACCAAATTTAAAATTATAATCGAGAATTTAAATGTATTTTTTATTAATTTATTTTATTCAACGGCACATTCTTTAATTTATCCCTTATACCTAGTTTTAAACGTATTTATTTGTACATTGCTTTCTGAAGACACCTGTTTGTAATGTCAATTTTTTGCTTTCATTTTATGGTATAAGCGCGGCTTTCTGTGTTTGTAATACTTTCTTCTTTTAAGTGGAAGAAAATTATTCTTTTGAATGAGAATTTAAGTTGGAAATCTCATTATTAACGTGAAGATATTTGTTAAATTCGATCTTAAAAACTACAATATGTATCTACAAAGAATAACAATACTATACATGCGTTAATTAACCAACATTAATTAATGATTAGGTCACATTAACACTCGGTGGATATTAGCATACATACTGCTATGTAGTAATTGAAGCAAAAGAAAATACTAACCTGAATTTAAAAAAAAAAATGAAAAAGAAAAAATATTAGTTAGCTCAACGGAAAAGATTTTTTAATGAACACAAAAAAACTATTAATCTCAGAGTTACCCTTGCGAATTAAAACTTTAATCTAATCGCGAAAAGTTAATTGTGAGTGAATGAAATCAGACTTTCTTAATTACACGAAAAATTGTAATGGTTTAAAATAAAATAAAAGAACAGAATGTTTAACCCAGTGACGCTATCAAACATTCAATTTATTTTTCACAACGGGTTAAATTACAATTGTGCAGAAAAAAACCTTGAACTGAAGGTTCTGGTCTAAAATAAAAACTGCACTAGACTCTAATTTTGACAACAGGACAATACAATATTACAATAGGACAATCCTATTTCCTATACAAAGCAAAAAAGAATGGTTTTATTTGTTCAGGAAGATTATTCAATATTCACAACCTTTGAACTTTTATCCACGTGGTTTCACAAATTAAAATAATCTAAACGTGGACAAATGCTAGAAATTTACAAAAATGAAAAAGCTAAAAGATAGAAAAAAGCTCCTACTCACCCAAATGAGGTGATAGAAAAAATTAAATGATACAGCAACATAGATTAACAGAAAATTAACTCACAAAATATATATGAGAAAAAAACTAAAATAAATCTTCCTAAACAAAAAAAATAATTGATCTTATACCTACAAGTGTACACTTCAATACATTAACAATTACTACAATAATGATCCTTGATTGACTATAATATAGAAGAATGTTAAATTTTACCCAACAAAATGAATAACGAAGCGGCAGCATTTATTTAAGAAATACGTGTACTTACTACAATAGTCGGACAAGGAAGTGTTTAACAAAGCCCTACAAATCTTTTACCTACAAAATCCCTCTCTCAAAAATCGTACAACGCAGACGTAGAACATTACAATGACAATATTTAATAGAATACGTATAAAATCAGCACAAGCGAACAATAGACATTTGAATGTCTGGATTAATTTAAAAATCTTTACACTACACAATTAAAATCATACAATAAACTCTTAAACTAAAATTATTCAAACCAAAACAAAATTGTGAAAATTCTCGGTAAATTGAAAATCAGCTGTTCAAACAAAGAAATCACAAACAACCATTGTATGTAACTTAAAGTACACCTCAGTGATTAATGGGTTGAATAAACCACAGCAGTACGTTTCACCTTACCAAGGATCTTCAGTGCTACTGGTCAACCTAATGTATTATACGGAGAAATTCGTATTTACATTTAATAGATGGAAGAATAATTTCAAAATAAAATTTCTTCTTTTACTGACCGACGACACAGCACCGATACTAACATCTTTCCCGACTCTGCTGGCGTTCTTGTTGAATTCTCTCGTAGTAAAAAGTGTGTGGAAATAGGAATAAGGATTCATAGTCCGCAAAGTCTGCATACTTGTTTCGGCCAGAGCTGGCATATGTTAACAACAGAACTCTACCAATTCTGATTAAAGGAATACCGACAACTTAATATTTATTTGAGGCAGTTCAGTTACGTACATTTTAATAGGTATTTCCAGACACGTCTTATATGTTGGCATCAGCTAATTTATAAGCGAGATCTGTCAGCCACTACTTGCAGAATCTCTCTTATTGTATTATCCAAGCAAATATTAAAGCATCTAGAAACATCTGATTGACTGCTGCTGTCTCATCTTGAAATAATCATGGAACCTATTTCTTGCATGAGATATCTAGGTGACTAGAACGTACTGCGATTTTGTTTATTTTCATGTAATTTTCTGCAGTTTTTATATATGTATAGTCGTTGCTGACATGGATTTTATTCTGCCCATGTACCCTTTTTTCCTATGGGCGGGTGTAACCCGATGAAGGCAACTCGGCAGAAAGACCTTTTGTGCCCCCACGTCAATTTAGTCCTCTCAGTCAGGTTGCACGCTAAAAAGAGTGCGTAATCTGGCTGAGAGTTAACTTACCGGCTCTGGGTTCGTCCAAGACGATAACCCTAAAGTGCGTCTGCCTCTCCCCATCCACTGCCAGACAATTGAAAAGAAGGTCTGCAAGAGTTTCCTCCGCACTCCCACATTTTCTGCACAGGTGAGAGTTCACAACCCCATGCGAATACATGTGTTTATTAGTGCGCAGTGCCCAGTTAAGATTCCTGTGCGTAATCTCATCTGTTTCATGGCTCATAAAAACTGCTTAGATTTACAGCGTCTTGCGCCGGCGAGTCATTCCAAAAGGGCGCAGCGTCTAGCAGCAAGTTGGGACCTGACAAACGTTTTGATGCTGCCATATAAGCTACCACAACGTTGGTTCTGGACCTAAAGAGCAGCAGCTCGCTGACGCCCCTTGCTAACGTGTCAGCTATTTCATTGCCTCTGATTCGGAGAGTGATCTGGCACCCATCTCAATGCACACATTTAGTTGTTCCGTCAGCTGTTTAAGTTTTCTTGGCATCCCAGTACCAGCTCAGAGTCAAATCTGACAGCCCGCAAAGCTTTGAGGGCAGCCTGGCTGTCGGAGATGATTTTTACCCTTCCATTCTTGCGCAGGCAGTTTAAGATACCCCTAGGCTAAAAGCTTTGCCGTCCCGCTCTCCTTCCCTCCGGATTCCAATGCCCGTGCCAATACACGTTTTCAAGGCATCGACAAACCAGTGGCATGGTCCCGTTTTGGTTTTGCGGATGTCTTTGAGATCTTGTTCCCGTTTACGGACAGTGGTACTGTCTGTTAGATGTAGTTGAAAATGTCGGTGTGGTCTCCGACTCTGCCAGAGCAGTCCTTGCATCCACTACACTTTGCTCTGTAAGCCCCTATGGTTATATTGAGGTTACTCACAGGAATCTTAACTGGGCACTGCCCACTAAATAAACATAGGTACCGCATGGGCCTAGTGAATTTTCCACTGTGCAGGATGTGTGGGGGTGCGGAGGAAACTCCTACTCACATTCTTGTCAACTGCCCGGCCGTGGACGAGGAGAGGCATACGCACTTTGGGGTCCATCGGCTGGACGAACCAAGAGTCAGTAAGTTAACTCTTAGCCAGATTGTGAACTTTTCTGATAAGGTGCAACCTGAGTGAGAGGGCTGAAATGGACATGGACGCACAACAGGTCTTTCTGGCCGAGTTGCCTTCTTCGGGTCTACACCCGCCCATGGACACAACAAAAAAGCGCCTATGGTTGCTTCGGATCACAACACCAACTGCAGCTGGGAAAGCCTAAGAATGGTCACCACAGCAGCCGTCACGTCGGCGCCGAGGACATGGCTCCCGTGATGTCCAAACAGGCAATCATTTGGACTTTACTAAACGCACTTATAACATAGCATAGATTTGCTTTATGCCACCAGTTAAGTTATAGAGGCTACTATAACTTTCGTGTACAGGCAGTGTATCGTTGCAGGCTTTAACCCACACAATTTATCGAACATACCTCTACAAGCCAGTACAGTAGTTTGGCGTCCAGGATAACTGTAAACTTGCCTAACAATTTTAATTAAACAAAATTCAAATTCCCAATGTTAAATCATGCCTCTCAAGATACCAACGTTTATTACCTAATATTAAAAAATCAGTTTAAGCTGTGGTAACAGTCGGAATCTTTAACCTCCAAATGTAGAGAATGCAAAATATCTATTAAACTTAAACAACTTTAGTTATACAAAATACCTTCCATTCTTGCTAACATACGTCCAAAGATATCTTGAAAGAGAATTTCTCGCAGAAACAAATATATTGAAGGAAAAGGGTATGTACGAACTCGAATACCGGTATTCTGGAAAAGAGGCTTCCATGAAAAAAGGTAGGTTAATCCAGATATTTTCTTGTAATAATGGATCATTTAACGTTTCTTTATATTCTAGCCTAGTGATAAACTCACACATTTAATTTTCAAGGAGATACGAAAGTAAAATTAACGTTTTATAAATTGACGATAAAAATTAAAACAATTTTCTAAAAAATTCTATATGAATCAACAACACATAGTCTCCATTCAACCCTAGTCATTTGTTTTATCCAAATTATGAAGAAAATTAAGCAAGCAAGAGGGATGAAATAACTAATATATATGTATTGCTATGTTATATATGTTAAATGATGCCAAGAATAGTTTCGTTCTGTGACATACATTTCCAATCCATTAACACCAAAGTTCTTAAGTCTGCTGTCGCCCCATTTAGGTATTTCTTCTTCAGTCCACTCTTTCTCTTTTTTGTCCCTTCTCCTTCTATCAGTACTTTTCTGGAATGTCTGTGTTCTGGCATTTTGCTGTCCTAAGCATCTCAACCTCCGTGCTTTACATACTGAACTCTTTACTGCTCTTTACTGCTCATATAGTTCCTTTATTGCACGATTAGTTTTTCTTCTCCAACCGCCTTACTTTGTCTTCTTTCCTCCAAATATACAAAGCATTTTTTTCTCTCACACTTCTGGTTTCATTTCGTTCTTTATCGTCAATATCCATGTCTCATATCCGTACGCTACCGTCCGCCTTATCACTGTTTTATATATTCTATCTCTGGAAGCTTTCTGTGACTTCTTCATTTTCTTCATCGACCCCATTGCATTGTTTCGCTGGTTTAACTTTTTTATTATTATTTCTTTGTCCTCTTCATTGTCATTTATAATTGTTACCCTCAAGTATTCAAAGTGAGTTACTTTCTCAAAATTATAGCTTCTGGTATCTGTTTCGAATTTACGATATCTTTATTAATTTGTTGTTGCTTGTTTCATTATTAGTTACTTTATTTTGTCCTTACTAGTTTTTAGCCCACATTACCTTGCCATCTTTTTCATTTTGCTGAATATTTTCTCTAGTTCATTTTTTGACCTGGTTATTAATAAGACGTCGTCTACATAGGCAATACTTGCTGTTTTAATTAATATATTGTTTTGTGTTCGTAATTCGCTGTCTCTGAAAACTATTTCTAGTACTAGATTAGATTTTCTCGCATTATTGATTAACTGTTACCGAATGCTTTTTGATTCCGATTCGCCCATCGCTAACGAAGATGCATCACACCGATTCTCAATCTGGTCCGATTAGATAATTGGATATCACTTAGGTCAAATCCCAACTAATTATAAATATATGAATCTTCACCTCGACACAGAAGCAGTGAGCTATTTACCCTTCCGATTAATAAAGCTCCTTTCACGACAATCTCCATTAGTATGCAAAAAGCACGCCTCACCGTATGTAAAAGAACGTAAATTCACGACAACGGATTTAGCCTTCGCGCTTTACACGGCATTATACGGTATTCACGTGTTACATTATAATAATGCAAATACACACGCACGCTGTGTGCGCACCTCCTTTATACATACAACCATGGAAAAGGAAAAAGTACGGCAAGCCTCGCTTCGCTCCGTCGTCGCATTCAGGAAAAGTTTTCAGTTTCAGAAAAGTCACGTGTTCTGAGCTATAAAAATGAAAGATTATCTAAGAGAGTATCAAGCGTGAAACACGCGGTATTCGCCGTCTCTCGGGCTCATTTATATTTGACATTATGCCGGGAGAAAGAGAGACAAAAAAAAAAAACGCCAAGCAAAGCCTAGTGAAAAATGTGTCCGTTGCCTACTTTTTGGTGCAATGTAGCTTTTGAAATATTGAAAACATCCGCTACTGTACACCCAGCAGTTGCATGCACACATTTGCGAAAATAGCGCGCATTTGTTAACTTTAAGCCGGTAGTTCTTTCATACGTTCGCTGAAGTAATGTACTGAAGTGCATTATTTGCTGAAGCTTAGTGGAAGAATATAACTACAATTATGAATATTTTAACATTTTTATTTCTACTATAGTCGCAGAGCTTATTGTTGCTGTTTCAACATTTTTTAATATCATACAGTGACCGGCATATCTGTTGGAACGTAAGAGAATTCTTTTTATTATTTCTATCCTTCAGCCTATCAGTTCACACTTACAGCGATTAGCTCCACAAGCGTGCACAGCTAAGCTGATTTGGGACTGTGTAAGCGCTGTAAATGAGATGGGCACCCAAAGGAAATTAATGAGGCGGTGAACGAGCTGGCCAGGCAAAGTTCGTCAAGTTCATTCGTTGGAGCCGACCCCTCTTTCGGCACTACCAAATTACAAATTAAAAAATCCATCAATGAATGGATACATAATCAGTCCAGAGAGTGGTGGCAAAAATCACCGGGACACAGTCACGCAAAAGAGTTCCTAAAGGAGCAGAGGCCTGAATTCACGAGAGATCTACTGAATAAAGACAGGACTGTCCAAATGATTGTAGGTCTGCTGACTGGTCACTGTAGACTGAATAGACATACGTACAACATAGGCCTGGCAGATGATACAACCTGCAGATACTGCCAAGAGGAGGAAGAAACACCAGTTCATGTGCTGTGCCAATGTGAAGGCCGGGCGAGGACAAGGTTTCTAATATTGGGGGAGGAGAACCCTATAGCTAATAGCTACATAAAGAAGCCGCTCTCAAATATGATAAGCCTAATTAAGAGGACAAAATTAGGAGCGTCCTCTAGGAAAAAGGGGATCACGATAGATCTGAAAAGGTCGCGGTGAAACAAGTCCATAGGCCACTCCAATCCTAATCTAATCAAATCTAATCCTTCAGCTTTTAATGTTATAAAGAAATACAGTTTCTCTTCACTAGATGGCTAAAAGCTTAGAAATACCAAATTCATTGTAATCACTCCAAAATCCTTAGCTAATTTATTTATCAGTTGCCCGTCATATACTCCCATATCAAAATAAATGGATTGATTATATTTTTTTTTACATGTATCACTCCCTGCTCTCAAACATTCTTTCCCACTCTCTCCTGTTCAGTCTCACTGCATAATTGCATTGAAAGTAATTATTTAAATTCCTTTAAATACTTCATAGGATTCAATTTCTGATCATTCCAAAACTTTGGTATACTTTCTGTTGTTGTATGCATCGCGACATATTTTGGTTCAGCTCTTAATTACCGTTTTTACCTTACCCACTTTTTCGGTAACAATTTCCAGTCGACGTTCATTATATACTTGTTTATCCCCTAGCTGTTGCAATTTATCCATACACGTCACCTCTTCTTCTTGGTTCGATCAACTAATTTTGATTCTTTGCCATCAAATGTCTCAATAACTAAATCCCTTCGTTTTTCCTCCATCTCTCCTCCAATTCTTCTGTTTCTGCCCTGTAACGTTTGAATTTTCATCTTTTTATCCTATTTTTATTTATTCTTAGTACTACTAGAGTCATCTATCGGCGTGTAGTTGAGCTAAGTAGGTAGCTTAACTGTTCTTCGCATTTTTTGGAGTTTTGGAATCGTTTTTTATCTTTAATAATTTAATACGTTCATTCTTTGCAACGTAGCGTTTCTTTTCGGTTGTTTAGCATCGTTTTAGCTGAACTTTCACTAAGCAAATTCCTTTCGTACCGGCATACTTAGCGTGAGAGAGTCACGTGGCGCGCACGAGAGACGCGCTAAGGGAAACGTGTAGCGTTGACACGTTTCATGACTGCTCCATAAAAATACAAGCTTTGTTTGTTTGTGTGCTTGGAGCAGTATCTACTGACGTCATCAGAGTAACTTGAGAGCGTCTCAGAGTTGGATTTAAAGATAGTACATACAAACGCGCTCGATTGCAATATAACCTTAATTTTATCATTTACTATTGTCAGATTGTCACAGCTATTATGAATAGGAAAAGTAAAAGTAATTTTTCTAATTAATGAATCTAGACTACAATAAAAATGCATCATATGCTAGTATTTATGTACCTACCAAGTGAAGTTTTTAAAATATAATGATCGTTCTTTACATCAATCACATTGGTATCATTATATTATCTATTTCGTGCATATTTGATGCAGTTATAAATCAGATTACATTTACAAACGACAGTTTACAACACGGTGTTAGTGCGAGTAGGTTATGTTGCACAAATTGCTCGTAATTGCTCGGACGCCGGACCGCGAGCAGGAAGAGCAACCTCTTTGTGATCTGGATTTGCTTGCTCTAAACAAACAAACACGCACAAATCATGCTCTAAAATACAAACAAACGCGTAAAATTCCTCGGATCTGCTTAGATCAGACAAACAAACGAACCTACAGAAAGAACGTTCCTTTGTATAATCTGGGACGCCCGTCATGCAATTGTTGTGGATTGATAATCTTCATTTTATCCAAGAGTCTTTTTAGCAAGCCCCAACATCTCCACCATTTATCCACATTTTTAGCCATTTTTAATTTTATCTAAATAAATACATATTGTAACAAATATTTACAATAGGCAGGCTCGGTATGCTTAAATTTTACGTAATAATAGTTATCATTTTTTTTTGTATCCATGTGAAGAATAAGTTAGGAAGTCTCATCAAATAATACGGATACTTTATTTTATTTTTGTTTCTTTGCTCTTGCCTATGTTTAATACTACTCTTTAAAATATATATATATATATATATATGTCAAAATTTCTTGTCATCTTTTATTGTCGCTAAAATATATATTTGAATATATACCTACTGCTCATATTAATACACTAAACTATATGCTCAACTTTGTAATAACACCAATAACTTTTATTAAAAACCCGATGTACGTCCTTTAATAATTTGTTTTATTATTGTATCAATTTATTCATTACCTACTCTGAGAGAGTGAGCTAGCCGGAACTCGTGAAACGCATCTATGTTAAAACCCCACAACTAAAGGTAATAGCCCTCGTAATCATTACCTCTTCTGCTAACTCACTTATCTGTTGTCGTTACTCAATCCTATTGCAGTTGGTAAAACATACAAAATTTCAGCGTTATTAACTCCTAAAGAAAAAATTGAAATTGGTTTGATTGTGGGGGATAACTATAGAACAAGCACAAGCAACAGAAGCAGCAATTTTATTTTTAATAATAGACATCCCAACAGAAATATCAGTCAATCGACAATTATGAAAATAATAAATAAATTTAATACTTATGGAAGTATTCACAATAATTTTAAGAATACACGCCTAAAATTGATTGCCACTGATGAATTAGAAGTAATACTATCTGTCATTTAATCCCCAAAAATGTCATTGCGGAGAAGGGCATCTTTGCTAAAGTAAGTAAAGATATAGTGGCAAAAATATTAAAACAAAATAAATACCTTCCAAGCTAAATTTTGTTCACACATTGAAAGAATAGGATTTCGATGGACAGCTTAAATTTTGCTCCGACATCCAAGGAAGGTTAGAAGAGGATACTCTAATAAGGCGCAATTTTTTTCGATGAAGCAACATTTTCTTCATACGGAACTGTCTTGTCACAACACTGTCGCTGGTGAGCTGACAGAAAACCTAACTTTACAATGAAGACTGGTGACCAATATTCATTTGAAACAAAAGTGTGGTGTGGCGTTCTCAAAAATAGATTGGGCCATTTTCTTTTTCGACGTGCTATGAATGCGGAACGTTATTTACAATTTTTACAAAATCATTCAGTGACTTTATGGACAAATTATGTTTACAAGAACGTCAACATATTTAGTTCCAACAAGACGGTACCCCATGCCACAGCACATTAGTTGTTAGAGTATATCTTCAAAATATTTTCCATGAAAACAAAAAACTCAGTGTGAAAGTGTTCAGGCGGTCATTTGCTACATCAGTATGCTCCTTGACAACCGTCCGTTCAACTAGTGAAATCAACTAATCGCCTCGCCTGAAAGAAGCCTTAAGATCTAACATTCTTAATTAAACGCTTATTTTGTAGTCAAAATAATTCATTTGTAAGAAATCACATAAATTTTCTCCACATAAGAAGTTAGGAAAACTAGTTAGCTAGATGTATAATGTAAGCAATTGTTTCCAAACACTTCTCTCTCCCTATTTCGCTATTTCGAAATCTTTACTTTCTTAGCTTGTACTTGCGATCTGTATTATCGTGTTTCACAGCACTCATTATCTAGTTATTATCGGAAGCGCCTTTGCGAAAGTACAAAACTCCATTCGCAGACTGTAGTAATCTCTAATGTGCAACATTTGCATACATAGCTAGTCATTTCGCCGCCATTACTTTGCACTCGTACGAGTGCGCAATTGCCGCGGTAATAATACAAAAAGGAACGATCTAAATTCTGAAACCTAGGCGATCGTTAGCGCTAGCTGCTTAATCATACAAAGTATCTATCAATTACCATGCCTTTTATCTAGTATTGCATATGTCTAGGTTTAAGTTTTGCAAAGGTAATGAATTGTTGTATTCATGACTAGAAAATAGAATAATTTTGTGTTAATATTCTTGTTACATCTCACGGTAAATCAATCCTATGATTATTAAATTCATAATAATCCACGTGCATTATAAGTGTTGCACCTAGAAAGATAATTTGTTTAATTTAATTTTTTAGCAATGTGATAGTTTTACATCAAAAATAAACGATAATATTATGTGTGATTTACTAATGCCTAAGCGAAGCGACCATTTCCTCAAAGACAATTTTGGATCATTTTGTACCGAATTTAAAATTAGCAAAGTAGCGGCATCGTCTTCATTATGCTTTCTCTTAGTTTTCTTTACATTTAGCATGAAGCCATTCCTAAAAATTTCTTAATAAGCTTCTGAGCACCCATCCGTAATACATAAATATTTGGAAATTTTTACAATCACGTAACGGAAACTTTTCCACGGTCATAACACTGTACGTAAATTATTTTCTGTTCTAACGTTAGCATTTAATTGTAAAAATATTGTCATTACTTCGCAATGAAAATCAGTTTTGTGATATTACTCAACGATACGAAAGATAACGAGACACATGTCTTACTAACAATAAAACACTGAGCATGATAATCGGGATGTTTTGTTTTTTTTTTGTTTTTTAATTAGTAAGCCACCTCATCGCTATTTCCCATTGCAATATGACAATAACTGGATTTTATCTATATAGGCCGATTATTTCTGAAAATATGCAATAAGCCATAATTTTTCATTCTGGACAAAAACTTCTAATAACATTTTGGCGTACTGTGAACGGAAAAGGTAGTTTACCTGTAACTAAAATAGTGTTTGCTCAACTGTAAAGGCATACTTGACTTTAAAAAAATCAAAAGTAAACTAAAAATAAGTTTCAGACCAAGCAGGGCGAAAACCCAAAATATGAAATTCCAATTCGAAAATTTTTGGTCAATCATAATCAAACCTATTGCAAACTCAATTCGGGGTATATATAAAAAAAATATTAAGAAAGAAAAATCAAACGAGAAGAGTTAATATGTTTAATATATTTAAATTGTTTCAAAAAATAAAGAGATAAAAAAATTAATATATGGAATACATATTTGTGGTAAAAATATTTAATTATAATATAATAATAATAATAAATGGTCTTTCTTGGAAGGTAAATTACAATCATCCAATCAAAGGCGGAGTCCAGCAATGCTGTTCTCCTTAACCTAAGATAGATGTTATAAATGTTTAAATAAATAAATGGCGTTAAGGAAAAAAGAATAACAGAGAAAAAAAGAAAACCTGATCAAGCTACACCGATATACGGTAACACACACAAGCGTTCAGCCCGTGAGGTGTCTGTCTCTGCAGGAATAGTTTTTTTACGTGTTGTCTGAAGGAAATGATATTGAGATTTTTAAAACGTGGCGGAATGGCATTGTAGTATTTGGCAGATGCATAGGAAAAAGATCTGGTGAATATTGCATAGCGATGTTGCTGTACAGTTAGGCCAGCAACATGACGCAGATCTCTATCATGAACCATGCCCCTAGGTATCAGCAACTCCGTGATATACCCAGGCGAACCCCTCATCAAGACCCCATGAACAAATACACACAGGTGCGACCAATCAGATGAGACAGTGATCTCTCCGTTTTAAGTTGAAAATGAATCTAGTACAGAGGTTCTGGATTCTTTGTATTTTTAAAGACGTTGGCAGAATCAAGACACGGGCCGTAGACGATGTCGCCGTAATCAAAGTTCGATAATACTAGTGAAGTGCAAAGTAAAGTTTTAAGCTTAGTAGTCATTAACTACTATTCCTACTAGCATAGAGACATTTTAATGTTGCAAAATAATTTCGAATACAGTTATTCACATGTTGTTTAAATCTAAGTTTGTTATCTATCGTGAGGCCTAAATTCTTAACTGTATCTGTAATTTGTAATACCCCCTCAACCTTAATGGCGACACCATCCACGGCCCCATGTCGTTGTTTAGAAAAGACTATCACGGACGACTTCGCACTATTGATTTGTCGGCGATGGTTTTGAGATACTTTGACCAATCTTTCTATGTCTGCGTTAATAGCATCAACACTCTGTTGCAATCGATTAACATTAAAGCTGCAGTAAAGATGACTATCGTCTGCAAATGCGGGGTGCAAAATTTCAAATTTGTATGACAATCAGCAGTATATATGATAAATAACATAGGGGAGATCACGGAGCCCTGCGGACAGCCGCCACCAACTTCTACTTCAGCCGAAAGGCAGTCGCCAAGAGAAACCCTTTGAGTTCTATTTTTCAGAAAAGAAGCGAGCAATTCCCGAGAGTCCAAATCAAATCCAAAGAAATTAAGTCTAGAGATAAGCAAATCATGATTGATAGTGTCGAATGCTTTTGTGTAATCCAGTAAAGTTAAAACTGTAATGTCGTCTCGTCCAAAGCAGAAATTATATCATTCGTCACCCTTGCCGAGTGCACCACGTACTGTGGCTGCCTCTTAAAGACCCGACTGCACTGCCGGCAGAATATTGTTTTGATTCCCATACGCATAAATTTGCTCACTCATAGCTTTTTCGAGGATCTTGGAAAGTGCAGATAAAATACTTATCGGCCGTAAATGACCATAATCGGAGGGATTATTGGTTTTACATCGAGGTATAATAATTGCTTTTTTCCAAATATCTGGGATTTTGTTGGTATAAAAACATGTGTTAATCAGGTACCTTATGTATTCAGCGATCTCAGGCAAACAAAGTTTTAACATTAAAATATTAATGCCGTCAGCACCAAAAGCTGTGGATTTAATTTTGGCTATATACTTATATACATCAGTGGTGTTAATGAAATGGAAGCTAAAAGAGTTAACAGCATTAAATCTATGAGTTTCATAGTGCTGGAGCGCTTCGCGTACCGGCTGTGAACTATTATAAAATGAAGCAAAATAGTTGTTGCTTTGATCCGGGATCCGCAGGTGGTCCGGGACATTACTGCGGTTCCGTTTCCAAGAAATTTCCTCCACAATAATTTGGAATTATTTTGTTTACTGACAAACTCCAAGTACGCTTTCTTCTCCTGACGAATCGCTGTCGTAGTATAATTCCTTATATATTTATATGCGTCCTAGTCCTCACGAGACCTGGTCTGCTTAAACTTGGAGAGAGCTTTTTCGCGAAGAGTGATTAAGTTTTTTAAAACATCTGTAAGCCACGGTGCTCTACCTTTAGTTAATCGGACTGTTTTCAGAGGAGCATGTTTGTCAAACAAACGCCGAATATTCTCACTTAAAAAGGTTGTAATGGAGTTGACATCTTGATAAGTGTAAATATTGTGCCACGGGAAGCATTTAAGATCCTGCTCAAAGCTTAGTTGGTCAAACATTTTGAAATCACGATAAGTGTATAATGTGATAGGCTCTCTAGGTTTTTCTGTATTAAATGTAAATGATATAAACATGTGGTCAGAAACGGTATACAGCCCGCCAAGACTAATGCCGCCAACCAGCGACGGGTCACTGGTCAAGACAACATCAATCAGGGTACTGCTGTAATCTGTAACTCTAGTAGGTTCGGAAACTATCTGCGTCAGGCCGAGCGCCTCGCAAACTGAGTAAAACCGATCCACATTAGTGGTATTGATATTAAAGAGATTAATATTAAGGTCGCCCAGGCATACCACTTCGTCAACTGTGGGAATAATATCCGATAATACAGACTCTAACAAATCAAGTGACGCCGCAATATCCGAGCTTGGTGCTCTATAAACAGAGCCCAATGCATATGTTTTATTGCATCTTTTGAAGCCAAGGAAAATAAATTCTAAGTGGTCCGTGTTACCTGACGAAAGTACCTTACAAGAAATCGAGTTCCGAGCGTAGAATGCGACACCGCCTCCCCTCGAAGAGCTATCGCATCTGTACAAGGTGTAATCTGAGATAGCAACATGATCGTTACTGACCATTTCATTTAGCCAAGTTTCAACCGCCAGAAAGTGTAGATTTTCCTCCAGAATAGTGCCCAACAGTTCATCAAATCCCGCAGACAGAGTCCTCACGTTAAAACTATCAATATTAGTAGGCATTACATTCTAAAAGTGAAATAAAAACAATATAGCACAGTAAAAAGCAAATGTATCAAAACAACATAATGAAATTAAGCAGCAGAAGCAGTTTTATATGAATAGCATATTATTGCATGAGGAAATATATGACATAGTAAATTTGAAAGTAAAGCCTTACTTTTTCACATTGGATGTACAATGATTTTAATATGATAAAAAATATGTGAAACGTTGATCGACAAACATTTCGAAAAATCTTTTTTATTGTTGAACGTTGAATATGATATGTATCTAGGTAATAATTTAAATTAAAACAAGAATAGTCTTAGCTGATTTGGTATCCGGTTTGGCTACCGCGTGGAGTCCCAAGAATAGATTGCGGCCACAGGATAAGTTTTTGATAATTTGATCCCCAGGTTATTGTGATTTGGACACGGCGTTGGATCTACTTTGTAATTGGCTTTCACGGTCTCCAAATGCAGCTTGGCGCCAGGTGGTCGGTTGAAAATTATCATTCTTTTCTAAATAGTAGATAACTTTATAAATCGATGAAATTGTTACGAAGAATCACTCTTCAGTCAAAATACTAGATGAATTTATAAACGATGAAATTAGTGAACGATATTTCTTGCTTTTTAACTCAGATTACTGCGTTTTAGTGCGTGCCATTTGCACTTCACATAAAAAAAAACTGAAAACACAAGCAATATGCTCGATATGCTTAATAGGTCTCCGAACGCATTGATCTTCCGATTTGCACTGGCAAGGTCAAAGCGTTCCCCCATCGACTTAAGGTCTGTATGTGCGGAAAGCTGTCTCATGCAAAAATTTAGACGATATATTCATAGCCATAATATTTAATTATTACCTACAGAAAATTTTAAATGTTACAATACATGTTAATTGTTAAATCAGTTTTACATGTTTGTATCTTCAATTTTTTTTCGTATCTGACTGTAGTTACTGTGTTTTATGTAAAATATTTTTTGCGCCTTCGTCCAGAAACACCTATTTTGCAGTACTTCAAAGCAGGCAAAAATGTCACTAAAGGTTGGCCACACTAGATTCCACATGACAGACGCGTAATAAATTGTCATTAAGCTACTGTTCAACCATGCTAATATGAACTGGTGTCTTCATTGCATTTATTATTGATAAATAGATATTACACTAGAAAGAAAAATACAGAAAAAGCTTTATTCGCGGTAACGTCAAAATACTAGCTTCCATATTCATAGTCCAGGCAGAATCTTAAGGAAAAGTATGACTTACGTAAGGAGACCTTACACCTTAAACAACTTTCTATTTCATAGTCACAATATTGACTCACTTCGGCTATTCTCGGACAAGGATGGTTCCTCGATAATTGATGAATAGAAGTCTATTAAATGACATTGCTATAAAATCAGTTGCGTACCACATTGACTAGCTTCACATATTATTTTTGTACTTATAATCTTCCATATTTATAGTATTTATTTTAAATTTGTTGTTGACAGTTTACGACTGGTTTGTGACATTTATGACTAGATAGTGGTTTGGTTTAATTTTATTTGATTACTATGGTTAGAAATTTGTGTAAACTGAATAGATAGACCATAATATAAAGTATTTTTAAATTTGAAACTGCTATTATTTGCACAATAAGAGCAACGAATCTTTTTTTCTATTTCAAAACATTTTTTTCAGTTAGACTACCAAGATTTGCTAATGTAAATATTTTGTCATTCTTCATACAAACCGTCTTGTCTTTTTTAGCAAACGCAGTTAAAAGTTTTTGAATGATGCGAATAAACCTCGAATCTGCCGTATCAACTATATTGTGTGTTATAGTCAAATACAATATAAATATGTTTACTGGTATAATAATTGGTAATACAATGTTGTAGGACTTTCATAAAAAAATTACTTACCTACCTTGAAACTGTATATCGGTGGCAAAAAAAAGCACAAGAAGTTAATAGTGCAAAAAAGTAGTGATATGGGTAAACCAACAGGATTTTCTATGCTTGGTAATCGTCCGTTAACAAACGGCAATAAAATGTATGGAATTTGTTTAGAAAAACAATACCTCTTTCTAAATTCTGCATTACGATTTTACGGGATTTTTGTGCGTCCCTGAATATACCGTTTCGGTTGTCTATTACTATCTATTTTTATATTTATATAACACTGCGTAGGCTTCACGGCGTTGTAACTATAACTAACAGACCTTCTGGCGGGTTCGCCGTGTGTCAAAACTATCGCTCACGTTTCGCTTTCAATACTGACAGCTTCTTCAGGATAACTGAACTGGTTTTCTATGGTCCGACATTCTTCTTATATATGCCCCTGGTGCGTCCAACCGTGTAGTTTCCGCTCCATTGACCGTGACGGTTCGAAGTAGGCTCTTCCACGTGTTGCTAAGGTGGTACCCTTCTTCTCTGTTAACGATTTTATTCTTCTCTATTTCTATGGCTTTATATTTATATAATTTAAAAAATCCTCTATATCTGCCATTGCATCCCATTAATTAATTAAAGAACGATTAATGACATCCAAAATGACAACATGTGTCAAATTTATATCAAGTATTCTTTCCTAACCCCCATATTCATAGTTAAAGGAAAATCTTAAGGAAAAGTATGACTTACGTAAGGAGACCTTAGGCCTTAAACAACTTTCTATTTCATAGTCACAATATCGATTCACTTCGGCAATTGATGAATAGAATTCTATTAAATGACATTGTTATAAAACGGCCATTTGGACCGTTCGTGATTAAGTTATAATGAAAATTTAATCATAAAGTTTAAATTCCCTTGCACCGACTGCTTAACTAATAATTAAATCCTTAATTCGTGATTATCTTTAATGATGTCTCTCGTGTTTATAGGCGATTACAGGTTATGTTATGCGGTTTTTGGTTATAATACAAATATCTGTGACTGTAAATGGAAGTACCTACTTGCTAATTAAAATGTTCAGTTTGAAGATTAGGGCAAGGAATAGCGGCGTGTAAGAAGTGTATATTTGGCAGGGTTTTAGAAAGTCCAAGGTAAATCAGAAATTAATGCCAGAAATAAAAACTAACAATAAATGTATTTGAGGATTACTTGTGGTTTCAGGTGGGAATGATTCGATGGTATTTCATGATGTTAATTCAAAAATTATGAATATCGTAGTACGACAGCCAGGGCACACACACTTTCACGATCCTTTCTTTTCCATAATCGACAGTGGATATGCCTCAAAAACATATTTATTGACCCTACTGTCAAATTCTGAAAGAGTTGTGAAAAATCTTTATAATGAAAGCCATAGTACAACACGGAATGTCACTGAAAACATGTTTCTAGGAAAATGTTTTCCAGTACTGGCATATGGTTGTCGCTTAAAGCTGGATACCTTTACGGCAGTAATAGTTGGTACCTCAGTATTGCACAATATAGCCACAAATGTGGGTGAAGAGGAAATCAATGAAGAAAAATTAAATCAAGAAATTTTAACAACTTGGACAACTTCAATGAGATTAATTATGACGCTGTTGATGATGTACCTGCTGCGACACAGGCATTACTAATTAATGATTATATCAACAATTTGTAATTCATTGCTATATAGGAATTAACTTTTGAACATTTCTTTTTGTATTTGCTTTCTTTGGCTTTTGTATAAACGAAATATATTTTATTTACTCTAAATGCATTATCACTTTGATTTTTTTAAAAGAAAGATTGTGTATGTAATTAACCATTTATTTATTAAATAAAAGGAATAAAATATATAAGGAACTGATGGTAATAATAAAATAATTCTAACAAGCAATAGCAGACATCAAATAAAGTATCCAAAATTGGAGCTTTTGCAGAACAAACAAATGAAAGAATTGCATAATGAAAAAAAAAACCTGCATTCACATATTAATTTCCATTTTAAAATTACTACTCAACTTTTTTTATTTCAATATCTAATTCTGTAGCAATTTTCTTCAACTTCAATTCCAATAACTTTCAAATGCCGCTTAAAATCATCAGGATTTTCTATGCTCGGTAATCGTCTGTTAACAAGCGGCAATAAAATATATGGAATATTTTCTTTAGAAAAACAATACCTCTTTCTAAATTCTGCATTACTATTTCACGGGATTTTTGTGTGTCTCTGATCTACCGTTTCGGTTGTCTATTAGTATCATATTTTATATTTATATAATCCAAAAAATCCTCTATATCTGCCATTGCATCCCATTAATTAATTAATAAATGACTAATGACATTCAAAATGACAAGTGTCAAATTTATATCAAGCATGCTTTCCTAAGGTATCCTTAAGGTACCTACGGAGCTACCTTAAGTTTTTCCTTACGTAAAGTAACCTTAAGGAAAAATTGTGGTCTATGAAACAAAAAATTTGTATGTCAAGGACAACCTTAAGGAAAAGTATACCTTAAGGAAGCTCTATGAATAGGGCGGTAAGGTATCCTTAAGGTACCTACGGAGCTACCTTAAGATTTTCCTTATGTAAGGTAACCTTAAGGAAAAAAATGTGGTCTATGAAACAAAAATTTTTATGTCAAGGAGAACCTTAAGGAAAAGTATACCTTAAGGAAGCACTATGAATATGACGGTAAAGTATGTAACATGTGCGCCAACTTTTACTGTCAACTCGCTAGTGTCAAAATTTCTTTTCTATTTTCAATTCAAAATTAAGATTTGTCGGCCCAAAAACATTGTGTATCACATGGCCAGAAACTCTTTTGCGAGTATTCGTACTTACATAAACCGTCCTCATACTCGCAAAACTGTAGTTTCTGGCCTAGTGATATAAATAACTATTATTTCTTTAATAATAACTACACAGCATTCTTTTTTGACGATTCATATATAGTGATGTACTGTGTCCATTATGAGTACAAAAAATCGCGAGGTGTCATTTTCATTCCTATTCAAACTTCAGTTGAAAATGGGAAACCACGAATTGTTCAAAATTATTAAACTGTTGTAGTGCGGAGTGATCGTATACTTAATGCATCCAAATATAGAGGAAGCCTGTTTTTTTTTTTGTGCAACTAGTACGAATTTAGCTACTCTAGATAAGCCATAAACAGAGCAATAGAAAAAAACTTAGATCACACACACGAAACGACTGTATTCGATACGAAGTTTTAATTTTCTCGTCCACAAAGACAAATCCCTTTTGTGGCGGAATATAAAATTTAAAAGTTCAAATTCTCCATTCGAAACTTCACTAAGCATTCCTAATACCGTTTCTAATTCTACCGCTTGCGAATCATCGACGATTCTTCTAAGAAACCGGGTCTTACGGTCAGAGCTGCTCCTGATGAGGAAATTCCTTTCGGTTGCTCCAAACTTTATTTCCGGTAATTGTCTTGTAGCTCGTAACAGCTTGATATCAAAGAGATCGATATCGCAGGCCGAACCTTTAAGAACCTAGCGATACGGCTATTGTATTACTTTTGTTCCCCTTCTGGAAATTCTGGTAGAACATCCAATTACAACGGGTAGGTGTATTTATCGGGAAATATTTGTTATTCCGCGGGATCTCTATCCAGTTTGAAGATATCGCCCTCGTAGTGGAGTCCGTAAGCTGCCATAAATTTTTCCACTTCCTGTAATTCTGTATTCATGCTGTCTCTCTAGGAATATACTTACGTAGCACCATCTATCCGAATATTCGTCGAGTTAGGAGATTTATAATAAAAGTCGGGAGTCGCATTTATAAAACAAGCAAGAACAAACGATTTTTCTAGCTCCAGGGTATGCGACGTTAGCTAAGCCTGAAAAATATTACTTGAATTTTAAACAAGCCAGACGGCGAAGAAGTTACCTGGATATGAAAGAGTGGAAAATGTTCCTTCGATGTGTTGTAAATGCATGAACGCAGAATGAAATGCGAACATTTCTGAAATATACATCTGAGATATATCAAAGAACGTAGGAACGTAACGAGCCAACGGGTCACTTCGGGCTATGTCAGATTATATCGAATAAATTGTGAAAAGAAAATAAGAAGGGTAACATCGTGCAAAATGCATCGTAATTTTTGCTTTAAACAGACATTGGCAAGTGCTTTTCTCAGTACTTGCCTTTGATCTATACTAAACGCAAAGACCTAAAGATAACTGGAGGTGAAAATATCCGTTTCACCGAAATAAATCCATCAAGAACCATGTTCCAGGTTCAAAGTAAATTATCTTTCTCCAGTGTATGTCTTCTTAAGTTTTAAATTCTATGGGTAAGGATACAACTGTCATTAGTACAAGTTTTTCTACTTCACTACCCTGTATGGAATCATTTATGTATTGAGCCACACTGGATGATTAAAGTCTCTCATAACGATAATTGGCTTACCACAATCACCAGATGAATTTTTGAAGACCCGATATTTCGTTACAATTCAGTTTGTCTTTCAGGTTACCTAAAAGTTTCTTAATGCATATCGCAGAACAAGCCATCTGAACATATCCGGTGATTCAAGAATACGAAATTCCATGAAAAAGGAACTTGATAAGCTCAATTAATTTAGGCGTAATCCTTCTGCTTTTGCCTGAGAATACTATAAATCTCTTCAAAATTTTACTACACTCTGTGTTAGTAATGAAAGAAGACGTATTTTAATCATGTAGAGCAAAATTGGGATAACACCGCGTTGTGGAAACATATCAATAAGCTAGGGTTGAATAAAGGAAATAAGTTGACTTTGACTGTGCATTTACAAGACCTTAACGCAATAAATAACTACTTCGTTAACTGTGGCAATTATAATAACCCCGGTTCTGTAGACTGCTCCTTTTACACTGAAACCTTATTTGATCATAGTTTTGAGTTTGTGTGGCCCACTCTGCTGAGATAAATTTATTTTTAGCATCGAATCACATTCGGTTGGCTGTGATAATGTGGGGATGATGATCAAGCTTTGATATCCATATTTTATTAATTCTTGTATTGTTGAGAGTACTGTGCCTTCTGCTTGGAAACAGGTACAGGTGCTTCCGTTGCCAAAGAAAAGTGAGGTCAATATGGTATGGCGACCTTCGGCCAATCAGCATTTTGTGCGCTTTGTCAAAAATATTAGAAAGTGTTTTGCATAATCAATTCTATAATTATCTAAACAGTGATAACATATTACTAAAAGAGCAATCAGGTTTTCGCCCTGGATATAGTTGCACGACTGCGGATGAGGGTAGTAAGGTTTAACAGACAAGATAGAGGCCTCGAGAATATCCCGATACACCACAAGTCAGTGTGTCGGATAAGCTAACTCGGAATTCTCGAGATGAATATACATGTCATACTAACTCTTCAGCGCGTACTAATGAACCAAGGCCTCCACACGTTTCGACTAAGTCATTAAGGTCACGTTTAGATCTCTCTAGCGAAGCGTCATCTACCGAAATGGTCCTTTTTTTGTCATATTCTGTTTTGTAAATCGGAGGTAGAGGGATTATTTACACAGAAATCACGGCTTAGCATGAGTAAAATATTTCAAGAATGCTTTTCCTAACTGCTGAAACATTACCTATTTATTTTGTATAAGCACGTGCGGGCCTGCAGCACTTTATTTGTCAGGTCAGTTCTAAAAAATCACGTCATATATTGTTTGGAACAATGAAAAAATGTAGTTATTTAAATGTATAAAACCAAAAATATAAAAACTGTATATTGTGTGCTAACATCATTATTAGAGAGTTCATAGTTGTGCCCTGCACGGTGGTCAAGATTTTAATACAGATCTCTGGCAATTGCGGCTATTATACGTCAGCGAAATCTCAACGAGGAATTGGTGACGTATGCGAAATGTATCGAAGCCTGAATGCAGTAGTTTATGTTAAACCCTAGAGGGTAGGGTCACGGCATTGGTACTTCTTGATTTTAACAAGGCCTTTGACACAGTAAATCATTTTCTTTCAAATCTCATATTAAAACACATTCGTACCGCAGGGGTCAATCTTGGGACCAATTTTATTCTCCATCTATTCGGCATTTTTATTTCATGGACTAAAATTTTGTAATCTCCACATATATGCTGACGACGTTCAAGTATATAAATATTTTTCCCCTGGCGATTGGTTGCACTCTATGAAACAAATAACTGAAGATCTGAATGCTATATATTCAATGGCAAACAAATATTTCCTAAGACTTAACCCAAGCAAATACTCAATGTTGTGGTTTGGCAATAGGAGTGCATGTGCTGATCTCGAAAATGAAATTAGACTTGAAATTAATAATCAAACTATTCCCGTGGAACAGTGCAGAAAAATTTGGACCTCTCCTTATGCAATATTTTCGGTATCGGACTGAGATAATTAATTATATTAGCTTTACAGGTGGTCCCTAAGTCGAAACCTCAAGCAGAGATTATGTGAGCATTTTGTTTTATCTCGATTTAATTATTGTGTCCCAATATACCATCCTGCTATTGACTTTTCAACTGTCCAGCGCATACAGAGGCTTCAGAATTCATGTTTGCGTTTGATCTAGAAGTTTGACAGTTGCAAACTATGTGTTTTTATCATAATATTATTATTAAGAAGACTCCTCCGTATCTCTATAATAAACTGCGCTTCGTTTTGAGAGTCACGATCTGGGCACGCGTTTCAGAGACAGGATATCTCCGCCTAAATATAGGACTTCTTTGTTTGAGAGGTCTCTCTTCTATAACATCTACAAGTCCTATAACGATTTGAATGATAAACTAAAAGTGATTTATATTTATCTTTGTTCAGGGCGCCGTACAGGCGTTATTAACTTGCAGGTCAGGGGAGAGCTTAGAGACTGATACGTTGGGCATGCTGTAGTGGCCACATCGTGGGAATAAACTTTAGGTTTAGAGATTGTATATATACACTTTTCTAATTTTACAGGTACTTACTTTTTTTTAGAGTTTAAGGTTATCGTAGACATTTTTTTTTCTTATACAGGGTGTATCAAATAAAGAAGTAAATTTTGCATGGGTGTTAACGACACGATATATAAAGCGCAAACCCGCCGAAACCGGATTTCATCATTAAAAAATAAAAAAAAAAAATTTAGAGCCAAAAATTCTTTAGTCCGGGCCTGATGCAAGGAAACGTCATGTTAAGCACCCGCTAAACGTGGTATTATGTATAAATACATTGCACTCATTTACTATTATTCTTAATAGTATGCCGTAAGTTCATTTAACGTCATTCTGAATAAATAAAGGCCAATCGGCCAGTGTGCCCTCGTAAAAATAGCAAAACTGAGGCATTTTAAATTTCTTCTTTTTATAAAATAAACATTCCTTTTTTGTTAAGAGCATTCTACGTAAGTCTAGAAAGTATTATTTTTAATATCCTGATAAGACGTTCAAGTTTCACCGGATATGCGATTTCAGTACTTACAAAAAACGTAAATATTTTTCTGTTGCTTTGTCGAATCGAGAGTTAGTTGTTAATAAACGGTACCACATGAATCTGAGTTATTTCTTTTGGATTTATTTAATCAAATAACGCAAAATGAATTGAATCGAATTACACAGAAATAAATGTAGGTACAGAAAATTTGCAAACACGCCTTTTTACTATAATGTCACGCGAAAATGAATCTATACATTCCCGCGCTTTTACCGATACATCAAACTTCGATTTTCTTTATATAAAATCATGATGGTCCTGAAAAGGATCGTTTTTTCGAGACGGGAAGAATTTAAATAAAATGTTCGAAGTGGCTTGCACTCCAAGCAGCGATCCACACAAAACTAACAGCGGTAATGGCTGAATGATAGTGGTATGTGGGGGTATACTCGGGACAGGATTTAGGTTGGGCACAGGTGCGGCTCTAGCCCAGGGCATTTACAAAAATTTTTTTCTCGTTAATGCTTACAGATAGACCCCCTTGCATTAAGACTTTTTGATCGTATATGATTACAGCTGCTACATATTATTATATTTACCTCTATACCTGATACAGCCTGTATAAGTCATATTACTCATGGTTTATATTGTAGAGCAGAGGAGGTTCGTTTTTTTTTTTCACGCGCAGACTTTTGTTTAGCATAAGGTTTACTCACTCGTATTTCCTTTTTACTTTTTTCTCTTTTCTGCTCTTATATTTATTATATCTTTATTGTAGTTATATTCTCTTTGCTGCAATAAAGACATTTATTATTATTATCATTATTATTATAAACTTTTTATCGCACGTTTCTACTCGCATTGAACCCGTCGTGGTGTTTTTAATGGATTTGCTTTACGTTTCGGACTACATCTATAGAAGAGTGATAATAGTTTCAATCTCCCCCACATATACAAACTAAGTTAGGTATTCACATTTATTTCATTCTGTAATGAATATACTGTAGACTTAATCACAACTAATTATCCATTATTTACTCCTCCAGTGTCTAGTAAAATCCCGATTGACAACTTCCACAGGGTACAATATTGACTTCCTTACTCTTCTGTGTTTGCACCTGAAATATATCAATTTTCTATATATGATTAATGAATACCTATTCAGTATAAATGGTTATCGCAAGAGTATTCATTTCGTTTACAAAGCTCAGATGAGATGCAAATTATAGTGTTTGTTTGGATGAATCTCAAGTAAGATCCCGCGCTGGTCTAAATACAGATTCATCTTTGTTTGGATGTACCTAAAATATATCACAATTAGTATTACAGAGAGAACAAAACTTCAAACTTACGTCTTAAAGAAAGCTCTTCTTTAGATTAGAAAATCGATAATTTCCCTAAAGTAAGTATTTGATACTACGGGCAGGTCGTTGCTCTGTAACAGTCTAGTACTATCACTATGGTGATTTTATATGGAATGCTTGCGTAATAAATGAAACTTCGATGAGAAAGCAGAAAATATAGACTGGCCGTGGTAGATTAATTGATAGTCAATTTATTTTACATTCTCCGTGTTTGTATCCGTCTTCTAATATACCAAACGGTTAATTTGTGGATGTATTAGCTTAATGTAAACGAACTAATTCATGTAGAAAGACCTTTCGACAATATATTTGTCTTTTTCAATTGCTAGAAACTATGTTGATTTTTATTATATAATTATGTTACGTTATTTTTATTTTAAGCTACCTTGATATTGTTGCATGGTTTTAATTTACTAAGTAACAATTATTTTTTATAAAATTATAATAAATAACAGCAAATAACATTTTTTGTCTATATAAATACAATTTAAAATGGTTTGTGGAACAACTAGAATTGCTTAAATGCATTTGTATTAGGAAGCAAGCAGACATATGTAATTTTTTGTAGTATGTTAAGAAAAATATTTACAAAACTTGATATACATGAACTAACCTTAAACTTTCTAAAATAATATTAAGTAAATTTTGAATAGATTGGCCGTGTCTGTGCGTTCATTAATACTGTTGCTTTTTTTTACGTATATCGTTTCTACAATGTTCCTTTGTATTAGTAAAATCAAACGAGTGGTGTTCATTTTTTTTCATGTTGTCTTGAAGCTGTTATATTTGAAGAAGAAGTTTTATGATTTTGGCTACGGTTCTTTAAGTATTGTTTTGTTTGACCTATATATACACTTGGACAACTTTGACATGAAATTTTATAAACTAATTGCGAATTTTTTTCATATGGTGTTCTAGCTTTCAATTTGGTGAAACAGGCTTTGAAATTGTTTAAGTTTTTGTAAGCTACTTTGATATTATACGTGGCCAGTATGTGGTTAATTTTTTTTCTGATAGGTTTCTTATATACAGTCGGTCAGTGAACATTTATAATCGGGGAGTAAACCTATGCATAAAAACTCGCCTTAGTTGCCAAATGCATTGCAGTGAGGATGTGGAACCACACCCACTACCTCCTTCACTCCGGGCCGCAGTCTTTCCAAATACTACAAGCGTTCTGTACTAATCAGGGGCATTGATGAATGTAGGTGTTCGCTGCTATCAGCTGTGTCTTCTCACCTCGACCACTTATTTATTGCTTTGTTTTAAATTTTTTCCCTACAATGTTAATTTACACATGCGAATAAAAGATAATAATTAATTGTAGTAAATTGGTCGTTTTATATCTGCTTTTCAAAATAGTCCAGTTTCAACTGCAGCAACAGCCTTAAATATTATACGTAGGTGTGATTTCACGTGTTGTGTCACCAATTGTCAAAACATAATGACAAACAATTCTGCTGGTTACACAGCAAAGGCTGCACAATTATTTCTGCAAAAAGCTTTTTGTAATGAGCGTATAAGCACGAGAGGCACAACAGCATGACTTCCTGGATTTGACGCTGTTAATCTTTAGGACTTTATAAAAGCGCATACCCTTAATGACCTACGTTAAAATAAAATATTTACACATGCTGATGCCAGTAAGATAACTACTAATACAATTTAGATTAGTATTATTGATGAATTGTTTAAGACCAGCACAGCCACATTCGTTCTGTTATCCTTAAGCCATTCTGCGCCCTTGACTTTTTTCTTGTTTGACTCAGTCACAATTAATAAATCACCCTTAAGATGTTTGGCTATCGCATATGCCATGTCTTAGGTACCCATTATTAGTTAAGATTAATTTATTTTTTTTTCTATACTTTATGTTCTTTTTTTGGGTGTGTTAATTTTATATCTCGGACAATTAGAGCGCCTGCGACGTTTTTTTTTTTTGTGATTTATAGGTACATTGGCATTGTAATTTAGGTATCTGCCCGAAACTGTTGCTGCTTTACAAATGTTATTTGTATCTCTATGTATTGTCATGTCTAGAAAATTGGTTTTATTCTTATCTTCAATTTCCAGGGTAAATTGGGTTTTGTGGTGATATTTATTAAATTGGATGATTGTATGTTTTATATTGTTAGTTGGGGTATAAGAATGCAATCGTCAATATATCTCTTATAAAGTTTAATTTTAAAGCTTAGATTCAGTATAATTGTTTCCTGTAGATCTTCTAAAACTAACTGGGCAATGACGCTACCAGCACCCATTGCTAGCAGCACCCATTGCTAAGCATTCAATTTGTTTATAAAATTTTTCTTGGTATTATGTAAATATGTTGACGTGAGTGCTATTTCCACGGCTTTTATAAACTCATCAATAGGTAGAGTGTATGATTTTTTATGTTGTACCATTCTTTTTCCAAGATTCTTTTAACTACAGTAATTAAGACATTAGTGTACATAAAGATAACGTCAAATGAACAAAGCAATTCATTATTTTTCATTGTATTGTTATTTAATGACTGAAGTAAATCAACCGAATTTTTGATGTAATATTGATTGTTTTTTTGTTATTTTTGAAATAGTATTTGCCAAAAATTTTAAAAGATTATAGAAGGAATTCTGTACGCATGAGATGATTGGACGTAATAGTCTATTTAGTTTATGGATTTTCGGAAGCTAGTACATGATGTATTTTCAATTTAGTAGCTAAAGTTGGGGATATAAGATATTTCTCCCCAATAATTCCCCATTAGCAATTGAAAAAAACAAATACATTGTCGAAACGTCTGGCTACATGAATTAGTTTGTTTTCATTAAGCCAATACATCCACAAACTAACCGTTTAGTAGATTAACTGATAGTACGTCTAGTAGACATGGAATAACAATGTAAATTCTGAATAGATAGCTGAAACAACTCTGCTTCGCAAGTGCATGTGTTGCGTCGGCATTATGTGCAATAAAAATCGAGGATAATTATGCAGTGTATTCTGGAGGCAATTGTCCAAACCTTGGGTACAGGTACTTAAGACAATTCAGAGCTAAATATTGTGGTGGATCTAGAAATGATTCGTTTTAGAGATATAAATGTAACACAATATTCTTAATACATTTAGTATCGCTTATAAATCAGAAGTCAATAATATTCTTTCTAGTTTAAAAAAAACAATATAAACTTTCACTATTTCGAAAAAGTACAACTACTTTATATGTCTTCAGTCTTATGAATTCATTCAATGAAGCTGTTGACATTAATCCTTAGGAACAGTTTCTGATATGATGATCCTGTGTGCAGTCACATATGTGCCAGATGGTTGTTAGACGCATGCGTATACACAAAATCCAGCACTTAACGCACTAAAGTCGTCGAAATGCATACTTTTTCTTAGCTTTAACTTAGTTTGATCAAATTACTTATAAAAGAATTGCGATTTTTACGTCCAATTGCTATGGAATGCAATTAATATAGAATTAGTATGGAAGTATGGAATACACATCTATATATATTTTTTTTCAGCATAACCGTATCTATTTTTAGGAAATGTATCGAAGTTTTTCATGCAATGTGTAATTTGCATACTCAAAGAATAAATGTGGTATCCACAATTTCTGTCTAGCTAACCTTTCTTTTTGGCTTTCACACCACGATTGGATTAGCATACTAGTCGGTATTACCCAACTCCATTCCATTAGTCGGAATCAGAATTTTCCATTTGCTTCATAGCCGTTTGCATATATGCAAATGATTCAAAAAGACTGATAGAACATCCCACTAACGCGCTTCAAATACAAAAAAAAAGCATGCAAAATTTGCTTTTTCGTGGAGTGATTGTAGTTGGATCGTGTTGGAGAGTAACTGTAAGCGATATTTTTTTAACTACATATATAGTATATTTATCAATGCTTTTTCCATCCTTAATCTTTGAGAAAAGTTGACACAGATCTTGACGTTCTTTTACTAATGCTTGTAATGTGTATAATCTGTAGCTAATGGTTAAAATTCCGATGGTGTTTGATGGGGTGGGTTTATGATGTCATCATTAATTAAATTGGTTTAGTAGTTTGAACGCAGTAGCCCTTATTTAATTCTAGATCACGAGGCATAAAATCTGTGTTATTTGCACTTTTTTTTGTTATGGGAGCCGCCTAGCATGGAGTCTTTGAAGACACTCTTGGCTTTTTGTATTTAATCTTCAATTTATTTTACCAATTAAAGTATACAAGCCATTTCAGGATCTTAGTACCCTAAACTAATCTGTACAGGTCTCTGAATGGTTGATCGAAGTAATCCTCTAGGTTAATTTTTGACTTGCCAAAAGTTGCCTGTCTTCTTGCGTCGAAAGCCTCGCATTCACACAGAATGTGGTATGCGTTCTCTGTCATCTCATTACACAGTCTGCAGTTAGCACCTCTAATGTTAATCCCAATTTTGTGCAGGTGTCCTTTCAGTGTGCAGTGTTCTGTTAGGAGACCTGCCACGATGTGAAGATGACTCCTACTGAGCCGCAGTAGTTCTTCAGCCTTCTGTTCTCATAAAGGTCTCACCACTAATTTGCCTGGTTGTATTATTCCAGAGTTCTTTGTGCATCTCTTTGACCCAACTACATAACTACTCTCGTGCTGAGTCGTGTGACACTCCTAGAACAAATTCTGGGCCTGTATATAAAGCGGACGATCCCTTTCTTGTAAACTCATCGATTTTTTCGTTTCCTTCGATTGATCTGTTTGCAAACCAGATCAATTCTCCGAACCTGTGTCTGTAGTTGAATAGATTACAGCTTCATAATTCGATTCGAATTTCAACTTTGGGGTTACCTCACTACATCTTAAATGTAATATACGAGCGGTAGGTATGGGCCAAAGAGGACTTTTATGTTAAAAAATAACAGAATAAGAAACAATTTTGTATTTAACCATCATTAACAAAACAAATCCTGCGGCAGTTGAAGTAATCTTCAATAATGTGTCCGGGTTACCAGGTTTTTAAACCATGTTACGGGGTTCGCTCGCTCTCAAGCGTAAAGGTCTTGGATCGAAATAATTTAGTTCGACACACAAATTTTTGGATGACACTGTATATTTAACACAACGAATTTGAATAAAAAAAAAATATTACAATGAATTACAATAAAAGCAACTCTTAACCTATGTTACGCGGACGATATAAATATTGATGTTCGGTTTTTAGCCTGTATACTTAATAAAAAAAATAGATTCAACGATTACTTATGGTCTAATTCCGCACTATAGAAGTTACGTTTAGTATCTAGGTTTAATGATATTGGCCGGAAGCTTTATGTCATGTGATCGGATCGTAGCAAGAGAGAATAAAATTAAAATTATGAGATACTGAATTCGGTGCAAAGAAAATAATAAAATTATAATATACGACTTATCTGGTACTCGGAGTTTCGGTGTATTGCGCCCGAGGTGGTGGTTTAAGCGCGTTACGCAGATGTCAAGGCGTGGCCCCTTTCGAATTCACCGATGGTCTCCCAAAGTAGGTACTTCGTTCACCTTCTTGGTAGCCAAAATCACGTAGTCGTGGGGGGTAGATAGTAGAGAATAGTCGTAGATAATATAATTGTAGATAATAGTAGTGGGCGATAGTAGTAGTATAGTTGTATGGTTGTAGTAGTAGGTCCTAAGATAGGATCAAATTACTAAACAGATAAGATTAACAAGAGAAGGAGTCCGCTTACCAGTGACCTAAGATGACGCCATTTACAAAATTGAGATGCCGACCAGACGCTGCTGTTTCCAAAATCCTTTTTAGGACTATCGATGCAAATACAAATTCTCCTGGGCCCCCAGGGTAACACGAACAAAAATGCACTCGATAAGAAGTTGTTCCGCGACCAAATCCCACCACGTGGCAATATAAATTTAATTTGCACGGAGTAACACTAACAGCGTCTCTAAGATGGTGTCTCGCCGTGCGTCTCTCTGCCTTAGCTAGCGACAGGGCGGAAGTCGAGAAATACAACGTGAATCAAAAGTCACTGACAAACTCAAAAATGCGGAGTGATTTGCACAAAAGAACAGGTTTTAATGAATGAAACTTGAACTAATAATTAAAGAATGAAAAGAAAATTTAAATGACAGTGAATTATTAATGAATTTGGAAGTAAATAACGAAATGAACATTAATTTTCTATCGCGGTAAGATGCGTTGTGGCGAGCAAGGAGTTCGCAACCTCATTGCTAGATGGCGTTGCAGGGTCTGATTCTTAATTAAATGAAATAAAAACTTTAAATAAAATCTAAAAAATGAAGTGATCGCAATCCAACGGCAACAACCATTTGATGATTAACGACACAAATTTTTATTATGTCCTCCATTCTGGTTGCATTTACAACTGGAATGTCAAATCCTGTTCGTTTAAAATCTCAACGTTTCAGATTTCATATGCTTCCTGGTGCAACGCTCTTGAATTGGAGATTATTATCAGTTTGAAAGGACATGGATAGGTATTTCATCCTATTCTCCACAATAAAATGTATTTCTTGCTATTCTAAGCTTACTCGAATATCTTTTGAATATACAGTAGCCTGGAGGAATCTCCGTTAGTACGTCAATGTTGTTTTTACTTAGGTTGATGTATTCGGTAGATCGGTTTCAGTTATAAGTTCACAGATGAGTTTTAACTTGCCTCATTCCTTGGCGATTTTCTCAGTAATTAGAGTGTCTTTGCTCCACTTTACTTTGTCGTTACTTTGTCCGGTGTTATACTATTATTTTTCTCGCAAAAGGGTTTGGGTAACGCAAGTTAAAAGTCACCAACTTCGTCTTCTGCTTCTTCAAAGCAAGGCCATTGGCCAGGCATCAGTTTAGCGCACGCAACTGTGCCTCCCCAAGCCTCCAATGCATGTTGCTAATATCAGCGTCAATAGCCGTTAAAGTCGTGTCAGCTTAGAGAATAAGATCAACAATTGAACCACAGGTGGAGATACTTGTTTTGAAATGAACAGCGCCTTGATCAATTGCTGAATTTGGTGATGGTTAGGATCACAGCACTGAGCATCCGCGACTCGCCACTCACGGTTTGTAAGGCCGTATGGGTTTAATTAATTCTTGATCGGCGACAGTTTGTAGAATAAAACCAAATGTTATAGTAAATAACTACATATATTTGCTGTGTTTCATAAGAGGAAAGCTATGACGCCACCAAAATTTCTCGCCAAAATAAAAAACAAACTACTGCTGACTCCTCCGAAAGGTCTAAAGATCTTACCTGTCATTCAGGGTCCCGCCGGCTTCAGTGGAGACGGGTGTGGGTTAACAACAGAGATCGAAAACAAAGGCGCCACCCGCTTTTAAAATATACCCTGTCGAGGCGTCCGTCAAAACGGGAAATTCGGGGATAGTAAGTAAGGGGGAAATCAGCGTAACAACAAAAAAATTAACGAAACTACGAGTTTGCTTGGTAAATGTAAATAACAAATTTATTGTAAAAGTTGAGTATAGCTTAATGTAAAAAAAAATATAAATTGTAAATATTTCAAAAAAATAACGAGTGGGTTAAAATATGTACTTTCACCCAGGTAAAACTTTAGGTTGACAAAATACATAAACGCAAACAGTTACTATAATGATTAGGCCTCAAATCAATATCGAGTTTCTAAAAAAAGAATAAATGATACGCAACAAAAGTTACTATAGTAATCTTATTTGACAACATCGGATGGGTTTTCGTACGCGTTACCTTGATGATCACCAATGCATTAGCGTTAACAATAAATCTACAATGATGAGTTTAAAACTCAGTCGCATCCGACGACTATAACGTTTATAAAAGTATAAATATATATTACAAACACTCGATACCCCAAAAAGAAAATAACAAACAGAGCCCCCGATGCCTAATTGGCTACTTTACTCTAATATTATGACTCTACTCCGCAATATTAGACGAGTATACAAAATAGTTAAAAAAAAGGTAAAATTCAAAAGCACAAGCCTGTATGTTTCGTCTCCAAAGACGTCCTCCCCTCCGTCTGGTGTCCTCGGAGATACGTGCCGACTTCCGGTGCTGACGGCCGCCCCAGATCAGGATCTACGGATCTGACTCCAGGCTTGGTATACTCGTAAGAAGCGTGAAATTTTAGGCGGTGATTATTCCCTGAATGGCAGGCTCAAGATGGGTTGAATCAAGGATCCAATTACGGAGTTACATCACCCCATCCAAAATTAGGCAACGGTAAAATATGCCAT
The DNA here is from genome assembly GCA_004143645.1 of Protaetia brevitarsis. Classification (NCBI taxonomy): domain Eukaryota; kingdom Metazoa; phylum Arthropoda; class Insecta; order Coleoptera; family Scarabaeidae; genus Protaetia; species Protaetia brevitarsis. The sequence goes on from RXPK01000118.1 coordinate 2,700,317, forward strand.
TATAGGCCCACAGCATAAAATAATATAAAAGGAAGTTAACCCGAAGGTAGAACCCTGAAACGATTACCTAAGTCTTAGAGAACGTAAAGAGAAAGAAAGTTACTCATACCTTGCGTCCAAGGGTTTAAGAAACCACACGAGTTCAGACAACACGTGGTGGTGCAATACGAAGGTCGTCTGACTGCCAAAAAATCCCCTAAGCGATACGAACCGCAATACTTCCAAACTAGGGCCTCGCCCAAACCATCAAATAAATTACGATTCAACCAGCAGTGCACGCAAACTGCCCCTAAATCCGCATAACTCAAATGCGTAAATTCAACACAGCAAAACGGCAATTGCGGACGAACCAATCGCAGGTCTAATCGCTTATAGAGCCAACACGGGAGTGTCTCGAAAACGGAAGATCGTTTCGAACCTTTTCCGATAAATCGACGATTCTAGAATAATCGATACCGGAAGCGACGTAAATAAAACTCCACCAAACAAAACGCTCTAAATATCCCCCTAGACAATACAAAATACCCGCAGATATGATAACTTGAAGAGAAATTTAGAAATGAAAAGTTGGTAACCCTGACTTTACCGAACAACCGCCGGTAACTTCGGTCGCCCTGTCAAAACATCTGACAAGTGAAGTAAACAAAACAAAACAAGCGAGGTTCACCAACTCTTCCAGGGAACAGAAGAAAGTATGGAAAATAACAAACGACCGAGAAAAAGGCACGTAAAATAAGACTGAACAAAACACGGATCGGAAGTATCCCCGGTAAGGTAGTAAGAATGAGTAAAACTCAATGCTAACGTAACCTCCACTTCTAGTGACAATACTACAGCAAAATCGAGGATTAACAGAAATGTAACACTTAAAGCGACTAGTATGTTACACCCCAAGGTTACTCCGAATAAAGGAACGTTAAATAGGTACAGCTAGGAAAAATAGAAACAGTACAAGCGAAAAGAAAGAAAACAGCGTTACAAAGCTATCAACCATGTTAGATGTAATTATTATATTCTGTTTGTAAGTCCAGTATGATTTGGATTAAATCGTATTAGTAGTCATGGAAGTTAAATATAATTTATCGTCTGACAACTGTACGATAGCCTGGTATCCTAGGTTTCTATTTTAATTGAATGAGGTAGTGACTAAATGTAATTCGTTGAAAGAAAATGAATGAAAATCCTTGGTTACGTGGAGTGGTTGAAAAAAAGTCTTAGAAATAGCTGTCATTTCTCATCGAATACAATGAATTAAACCATATTGCTGTGGTATATCTGGTATCGAAGGGGATAATTCACAAATTTGGTGTTTATTATACCTGGGTACATGGTCTACATAGAATCATACATGTATTTGCTGTTCCGAGTCTAATCATACATCCTGAATGTAACGGAGGAGGTCTGTTTCCCTGAATTTTTGTGGTACCGATGTTATTCTCCTGATCTGAGCCTTTTATGTGAATATACAAGCTAATCTGGATTGTCACTACAAGGAAATTCCATCTGGAGGTATTCTGGTGTCCGTGTAAAGCGATAAACGAGGTATCTGTTTATCCTGTTTAAATTTTTATATAAATGAATGTATAACTTTGATAGTATTTTGAGGTTACTGTTATTTCTTATGAGATTGAAATTTTTAGTTTTTATAAGTTGGTAGACGTGGTTGGTAGTTTTCTATTCTCTTATGATAGCGCGGGATAGTTTAAAAGTTACTTTTTGAATTAAAGAATCTAAATTATACTGGATAATTGATAATATTTGTTTTGAATATTCCAAATAACTATACTCACCTTGAATAAGAGTTCTCATACTTTTTATATGTTTCCGATGTAAACTTGTTAATGAATTATACATGTGAATAATGATTACACTGTTTTATTAAAAAAAGTTATTTATTTATTTTTCTTTTCCGTAAAAACATTAGCCGGGAAAATCACAATAATATACATCAACACTTACAAAGGAAATACACAAAACGGTTGCATAAAATTCTTGGTTTGATTTGAAGATGGTATAGTTGTTGTCATCGGTTGTTTGAACGCTCTGATACTGAATTAGTTAGAAGTTTGCTGGATATTTATATGCCTCATGTATGTAATGTAAAAATAATGGAATCCTGGAATTTGGTAATTGTAATACAACAATAGATGGTTCAAAGATAAATATAAGTTTACATAAATGTGGAAAAGCCTTAAATTAACTTAGGATTAGAAGTTAAGAACTAATGTGTACAATAAACCTTGTAAATTAAGGCTTAAAGGAAAAATACAGGCGTTTACTAATAGACTAGCACTGGCACTCTTAAATGAATTATGAATAGTGGTTGATAAATACAGGATTACTGAAATGTATAAAGCTTTAAATTAAAATGTAGAATTTTAATAATATATATATAAATTAAAATACAAATTGGCCTAGGAGGTAAGACGATTAAAGATTTGAAAGCTATTGAAGTTCCAATATAAATATAAATACGTTCAATAAAGTGCACAAATAATATAGGTAGTGTAGGGATTTGGATTTTTCTATTGTTACTTGATTCTAAATAGTTTTAATTACTTATTGTTAATAATTAACTGTTCGGGTAATGTACGAATTAGCACGAACAACACCATTGATAAAAATCAAATGTACCAGAGGTCCCAAAACTGAACCTTGCGGTATCCAGTGGTAACTCTCAGAAAATCTGACATGTCATCTACAATAACGCATTGGATCTTGTTGGTAATATAAGACTCAATTAAGGCCCCAGGTTCAGGAAAGAAAGAAGTGAGAAAACCAGAATTTATTATAATAACAACAAGATTATGGGAAAGACATAGTTGTATGTCCTCGAGAAGTTGCTAAGAACTGCGCACACGTCCACAGATGCAATCATTCTGTTTATTGCATCAATCATCGATAGTGATTCCCTGAGAATAAATAGATTGTTCTCATTAAAATATTTTTGAAAACGAATTTTTAAGTTCTTCCCAAAATAAGGCAAAATTATTGGTTTCGATGTTGTTCATATGATTTATACACAGCAACGCTAAATTCTATAAAGGTATTATTTATTTGCCTTCACGACATTAAAAATAAAACTCTAAATTCGGTTTTTTCTTCAATACCTGTGGGCATATGCACACCATTTATTTTTTTCCATCAGGGAATAATACTTTCCTAAATTATCAATTTGTTTCCCGCTGTTCACTTCCTTTTCCGCATATTCGCTTCGCCTAATGTACTTTCTTAATACTTTAATGCTTCTACGTGTTGTATTCAATTCAGAAAGTTTTTAATCCGTTTTATTTATAATTTATTCAAACCTCCGACGCGATACGAATGAGTAATCGTCCAAGTTTGCGAACAAGTAGGCTTGAACGATCCCCCAAAAGAATAATTTGAATTAGCTTACGCGTTCGCATTGTTATGAGGTGGAATTGTATTGGCGTTTAATTAAACACATTTAATGAGGGAGCCGCAAATGGTTCAATAGGGAAGCTTCCGCCAGAAAAGAAATTCCATTAACAGGAAGCTCTTGTAGAGCGTGACCCTTGCTTGCCTCAAAGCGTATAGAATGCTACGTTTCGGGAGCACATTTTCCATTTAGGAATTATACGATTCTGTTCAAATAGCAGGAGCATTTGGTATTCGCGATGTGCACGGTCGGAATGCAAAATTATCATGCTCCTACTTTTTAATGCAGGCATTATGGTAATGTATTCTAAAAATTGCCGCTATAAAGTAAATTTAGGTTGCTGCTTTGAATGCATCAAATTTAAAACACATTTTTGCTTGGAAAAATATATCTTCGGGGTTCGTTAGATTGTTGGAAATACCACAGCTGTGTTGAAAGCAGACTGCAGGCAATTCATTGATGTAAGGGAAAAATGCAAATCGAGACACCATGTTTTATGGGAAAACGGGAATAAGCTGTCTGGGATTATTGAGTGCACTCTTGTTGGGTTCTTTGTCATTCAAATTAAGTATTACCTGCATAAATGTTATCCTTTTGTTCATAATAGGCCTTATATATTTAAGCGAAAAGGAAAATAATGTCTAGATATGAATGCAGTATACAGAGTTGTTCCTACAGTATTGTTTATGTCGTTCGTTTTAATGGACTTCATTTTTAAGGTTCATAAGTTATATGGATATTCTTCAAAGTTATTCATTGTTTAGCATAGTAAATCATCCATAAAATCATTCACAAAATTCTCCATGACAACTCCAAGAACCTTAGGCGTGTGTATGTAAGGGTGATTTATTTCACTATACGTTAATTTGGGGCTAGATTTATATCAACCGCCATATAGTTTAGTATTTTAGGAATTTTAATATTTAAGGGTTGCATATAAAAATCACTGAGTTGGTCTGTGATAAAATAGCTATTTTTAACAAATATCGATAATCACAGATGATCGTTTTCTATAAAATTTAGTTCTGCTATTCACGGGTAGATGGCGCCGTTATTTTAATTTAATTAAATTTTAATATGACATTTCCATAACCTCATAGTCATTTAAAATGCCAGTTAAGTTCGAATGCATATTTTTCTATTAAATATTTTGTTTTATATAGTATTTACTGATTCCAACATACGTACCTTGTGATCTAAGAGTCTCAATGATGATGAAACCTAGCATTTGGTAATTAAATAAAGATTTAAGCTTGTTTTGGTATAAAACATTCGTTTATTTGTACGTCTAGTGTTTTTACATCGATTTTCAATAATTACTTATTTCAAATGTTAATAATCTGAGAAGGGGCTTTGAGGGTGCGCCCGTTAGATGAGAAAACTGTCTATTCGTTAATAAGCGTCCGGAGTACGCTTTTGACAGGTGATCTGGTGCCCCTTGAAGCGTCCCGTGCCACCTAGAAGGTAGGAAGTCACTTTTCACAGTATTCTTTCACTTATCAGATTGTATTTTTATTGTTTTTATTGAAAAAAAAAGAAAAAGAAACAAATCGTAAACGGACAAGCTAAATAATAATATAAATTGAAAACATAAATTTAAAAATAATAATAAATTGTGCTGAACTAAAGAAAATAAAATTTTGAAATCCCGGGCATTTTGTTCTGAAAAACAGAGCAATATATTTCTTTGCTATTCCAAGCTTACTTAAGGTCCTTTCAGATTACAATAGCCTGATGTGGCGATCCCTAGAATTTTCTCCGTTCTCTACTTGTTCTTTCAGAATTCTACTACTACATATTCCGCAAAGCATTCGAGCACTAAGAATGGTGTTTCAGCTCACTTTTTTTTCTTGTAATACCTATTATTTTATTTTCTTTCACTCCTGTATGTCTCGGAACCCACAGAAGAGTTATTTATTCATTTTATGTGGCCCGTTTAATGTTCTTAGACACTTCCAGACCATGTCGAAACTAATTACATATGAATGGCTTGACTATCAGACATTATGATAATCTCTTGTTTTCGGTAATTCTTGTTAATGTTGAACTGGACGCATCCTTCAGTAGCGCATATTTTTGCAATGGGTCGCTTCTTTATTCAATTTAAAAATGATGCCTTGATCACACTCGCTCTTGTTATTAAATTTTGCGGTAAATCCTTTCGCAAAGCTGATTTTTTCAACATGTAATCCCGGAGCATGATCTAACGACTAATGGTCTCCCTCTTAGGTTTGTAATCTACAGCACAATTCGTTGGGAGCCCCACAACTGTCGCCATTACTTTTTTAGTCGATTGCTGAACTTTGAATTTCTTTGGCACTGGGTCATTTGTCACATGCCACCGATTAGAATCATCGTTTCATTCAGGGCCATAAAGATGAACCCATGTTTCATTTCCACTAACAATTCTACCTATAACATCTGCTCGATTATTCTCATACAATTCAAAAAATTGATCTAAGGTGTCGAAGGTTCAGCGCCAACTGATCTTTTGAATCCCCAAAGTTTTCATGATAAATTTTGAAGGCAAATGTATCGGAAAACCTCAGTTTTAGCCGGTCACCTTACATAGCACCAAGTTCAACTTTCGCAAAAAATTTGTGTGTCGTCACCTTGGTCTTCCATGGCGTTCATCATCTTCTAACAAGCATCTTTCCATTTCGTTATGGCTAATGGCCATAACGAAATGGAAATAAAAAAACTTGCTAATATCATACAAACTGTTATTAACATTTTCCAAAAAGTCTGAAATTCCTACTAACGTTTCTTAATCAAAACAAAAATACGAGCAATTTTATCAGCTTACTGACTTGCAAATCAGTCTTCAATTAGATCAGAATCGGAAGATATGAATGAAGAATAGCCCGGGTGCTCTGAACGATCTGACGATTTAGTGTTTATTTTTTGGCACTGACCACATCTTTTACACTTTTTTCTTAAAAAAAGATGCGATTTTCAGGTTATGTCACCACAACAAACGAAATCTTGAGAAAAAAACGCATTTGTCAACTAATAACTGTTATAACCGAGTACTAAACTAACTTATTTTCTTGAAATAACATCTTTTCATGCAATATTTTTGCTAAAAAAAGAATATGTTTGAATTCCCAATAACTGCCTTTTAGACTAGGGCTTTTTTTTATGTTGGTACGTTGGTCATCACAAGGTGTCACTGTCACAGGATCATAGTTATTGTCTGTAACTGTGCCTTGATAACGCAAGTATTACGTTATAAAAAAGATCAACAAAAATGGTACTGCAACATTATTCTCTCGTCCGATCACTGAAAGTCCAACAGTATCGAGCGCAATTACCCTTAAACGAGTTCCCACTCAGAAACACAGCGCGTTTTATCAAGAAACAGTTACAGACAACAACCATGATCCTATGACACCTTGTAATGACCAACGGACAAACATAAAAAACACTAGTCTAAGGGCACTTATTGCGAATTCAAACGTTTTCCTTTTTTGGCAAAAACATTACATGAAAAGGTGTTATTTCATGAAAATAATTTAGTTGAAACATTTTAGTACTCGGTTATAACAGTTATTGGTTGATAAATGCGTTTTTTTTTTTCAAGATTTCGACATCTTTTGTGTGTGACATTACCTGAAAATCGCATCTTTTTTTTTAAGAAACAAGTGTAAAAGACCTGGTCAGCGCCGAAAAATAAACACACAATCGTCATTCTGGAGTTATTCTACACCAATACAGCCCAAAATTACGAACTTCAGAGCGCCCGCGATATTCTTCATATTACCCTCAGAATCTTTTAAACTTATTCTCCTATCTGAAAATAATTTATTGTCAATTTGCAAACAGTAAAATTCATATATATATTAAATTGCATGAATACAGAAGTTCGCAAATGAAAGAATCTCATATATGGTACTGGATGTATTTCTTAAATCTCTTAACAAAGTGAAAGAAATATGCTTTTATATTTAATTCACACGTCTGTCGATTAAACCACAATAACAAGCAACTAGTAAAGGCAAAGCTAAAAAATACTTTACTTAGAAAAAGTACAAACCTTGGCTAACATCCTCCATGGTTATAAAATTTAATTAACAGAGTATTTCGAGGAGAAAATTTAAACGATTCACTGACAAAACGCAAGAAAAATACACTGAATAGGACACCGAGATTAAATTGTACTACACATCAGGTTGTTCTGGGACATAAACAAAATACAACGTGTTGATAAAAACGTTAGGTAGAATGGTTGATTATTACGCATCATTTGAACATATTTACAATCAGAAAAACACATTTTACTTTTTTGAGGTTTGTCCATTGCAGAAAGCACTGTGCGCCAGCTTAGATATTCCGCGAAATTTAAAAATATGTCTCATATTGTATAACACTATTCTCATTTCTTGGTAAAGTTAATTTTAAATACGAAAAGTTTATTTAATAACTTGATCAAATGCCACAGCGTCCAAATCTTAAAGACCTGATCATACTTCGGCGACCGTGTAATAATTATTTAGAATTTCCCATACACGCAGCTGGAGATAACAGCGAACAATAATTATTCCCAAGTCCCTTCTCATCGAAAGGACGGGCCCGAATTAAGCATTCCCAAGTCTTACCGTGGTGACGACGACTCCACGAAATTTTCTTAATTATCGGGAGATTCTCTGCATTTCCCACATTGCTCGGTAACCGTAATAATTCCCGAGTTAAATCTCTATCCCCAATTTCAGTCGGTAGCGCGGCGCGGCGGCAGTAGTACCACCATTAAATTAGCGCAGAAGGCACACGAACGCTGCACCTGCTCGCTCGAACGGTCCAATATTACGAGCGACACAGTTCGACACGTCGAGGGTTGTTCGCATTCTCCCTTTAGGGAATGGCTAATTTACGACCACATCATTACTTCCAATATTGGTCTGCATCTCCGCCGACACCCTACCACTACTATCACCCCTACGGTAGTGGCAGATGAAAGGGACACGGCGTGTTGTACGTGTGGTGGTCTTAATTTATCGTTACTGTTGCGTGAAAGGGAGAAAGAATGCCGGAGGAGAGCGGAAAATAGCCTTGGCCTGTTTCCGATTAACGATTGGACTAATGCGTTTAGGGCAGTGCGGTTGTAGGAGAAGTGCAGCCGTTTTCGATTGAAGTGCCATCAATTTGTTACAAACGAGCGACCTCAATTTACAAGGGTCCTGTACGGAATCGAATCGAGCAATTATGCAAATTTGATCAATTAGAATGAGTAATTAAAATTTAAAATAGAATTTACCATACGAAGATTGGAAAATACAACCTGAGTGTTTGTCAAACTTGGACAAATAAAGATGTTCAACACTAACCTAAGTTACAAATCTGAAATCATTCTTGGTATAACTAACAGCTTCTTGCGGGTTTCGCCGTGTGTCAAAACTTTCGCTCGACGTTTCGGTGTTCATACTGACAGCTTCTTCAGGATAACTGAACTGATTCTCCATGGTCCGACATTCTTCTTATATACGCCCCTGGTGCACCCAACCGTGTAGTTTCCGCTCCATTGACCGTGACGGTTCGTAGCAGGCTCTTCCACGTGTTGCTAAGGTGGTACCCTTCTTCTCTGTTGACGGTTTTATTCTTCTCTATTTCTATGGCTTCCCTGATGAGTCTTTTTCCGTAGTTCTTGGTGGTAGTTATTACTTTTACATTACACCATTTTGTTTCCGGTGTCGTGCATGTGTTCTGCCACTGCTGATTGCTCGGTCCTTCTTAATCTTGCGTCCCTCTCGTGTTCTTTTATTCTTATGTCGATGGCTCTTCCTGTTTGTCCGATGTAGCACTGTCCGCATTGGCATGTTATCTTGTAGATACCTTCTGTGCGCCCCTTGGGTATCTTATCCTTTGCGGTCGGTAGATGCTGCTGGATCGACGTTGCAGTCCCGAAGTGTACTTGTACGTTACGTTTCTTCAAAATTCGGCCTACTTTTTCAGTGACTCCTGCTATGCATGGTAAACTTGATGGCTGGGTGCTGTGAGTTTATGTGTTCCATGGAGAAAGAACAAAATGGAAATCTCCCTTTCCTGGATGTTATGGTTAAGAAAACAAAAGAGGAAATTGGTAATAATAAATTAAATGTTCTATCCAATCAATTATTGATCAGTCATCAATTGATTGGATAGAACATTTAATTTATTATTACCAATTCCACAACCAATCAAAACTTTCATTAACTTTAAAAGAGGAAATGCTACAGCACGCAGTATTTAGAAGGAAGACGCACACCGATAGATATCTGCATGCAAAATCTCACCATCATCCGATGCAGAAGAAGACATTAATACAAACGTTGCTATCCAGAGCCGAAACCATCAGTGACGAACAACATCTTACCAGTGAAAAGATACATTTGGAGAAAGCACTAAAGAAGAATGGTTACACTGACATCGACATAAGGAGAGCCACTAAGAAGAAGACGACACTGGAGACAACTACAGAACCACGAAGAGGGATGGCGTGTTTACCTTACATAGCAGGAGTCACCGAAAAAGTAGGCCGATTTTGAAGAACGTAACGTACAAGTACGCTTCGGGACTGCAACGTCAATCCAGCAGTATCTACCGACCGCAAAGGATAAGATACCTAAGGGGCGCACAGAAGGTATCTACAAGATAACATGCCAATGCGGACAGTGCTACGTCGGACAAACAGGAAGAGCCATCGACATAAGAATAAAAGAACACGGGAGGGACGCAAGATTAAGAAGGACCGAGCAATCAGCGGTGGCAGAACACATGCACGATACCGGACACAAAAATGGATTTCAAGAATGTAAAAGTAATAACTACCACCAAGAACCACGGAAAAAGACTCACCAGGGAAGCCATAGAAATAGAGAAGAATAAAACCGTCAACAGAGAAGAAGGGTACCACCTTAGCAACACATGGAAGAGCCTACTACGAACCGTCACGGTCAATGGAGCGGAAACTACACGGTTGGATGCACCAGGGGCGTATATAAGAAGAATGTCGGACCATGGAGAATCAGTTCAGTTATCCTGAAGAAGCTGTCAGTATGAACAGCGAAACGTCGAGCGAAAGTTTTGACACACGGCGAAACCCGCAAGAAGCTGTTAGTTATAGTTACACCGGCCGTGAAAGCCTACGCAGTGTTATCATTCTTGGTATGTTCCTAAAGTCAGGTCCTCAGGTACGCACATATCGTAACTTTAAAAATTTTGAAATTTTGCGAACTAACTACTGCCTGATTTTGGTTGACATTATTTTCAGGTCTTCTAAGAATTTACGTTGCTTTGTTCCGCATAATCTAATCTCTTTATTAGTTCCACAAATTGACTAATAGAGGGTTATATTCTGCATCGCAACAGCTTGCGTGACCTCAGGTTCAAAATGCCTGGAAAATTATGTGATAAAATTAGATTCCAAAATGGATGGCGATATATATTTAAGAATATTTACTTTCTTAATAATATAGGCCTCCCTACTGTCTGAACTACCTTTTCTATATGAACCTAAGAATAGATTTGTTCTTACTGGACTGACTCCAGTATTGACGTTCGAATGCCCCTTTAAACTGCTCCCACGTGGTTAAATTGTCTGCGACAAACTCAAACCATTTCCGTGCTTCATCCCTCATGCAACTCCTGGCAATTTGCAATTTATCAGCATGAGACTCTTAATCTCAGGGTCGTGGGTTCGAGCCCCACGTTGGGCGCCAAATAAATATGCTGTGTATTGATTGAAATAAATAAAATTACTAAACTGAATTTTAAAAATGAAAAAAAAATATATTAGCTAGCTCAACGGAAAAGATTCTAATGAACAAAAGAAGTATTACCCTCAGAATTACCCTCGCGAATTAAAACTTTATTCTAACAACTAAAAGTAAATTGTGAGTGAAAGAAATCAGACTTTCTTAATTACACGAAAAATTGTAAAGGTTTAATATAAAATAAAAGAACAGAATTTTAAACCCAGTGACGTTAATTAAACAATCAATTTATTTTTACGCAACGGGTTAAATTACAATTGTGCAGAAAAAAACCCTGAACTGAAGGTTCTGGCCTAAAATAAAAACTGCACTAGACTCTAATTTAAAATAGGACAATACTATTTCCTATGCAAAGCAAAAACGAAAGGTTTAATTTGTTCAGGAAGATTATTCAATATCTTTGAACTTCTATCCACGTGGTTTCACAAACTAAAATAATCTAAGCGTGTACAAAAGCTAGAAATTTACAAAAAAAGAACAGCTAAAAGAAAGAACATTGCTTCTACTCACCTAAACGAGGTGATAGATAAATTTAAGAAATACTTCTACTCACGCCAATAGCCGAACAAGGAACTCCTTAACAAAATCCTACAATTGTTTTCTTACAAAAAATCCCTCTCTCAAAAATCGTACAACGCAGACGTAAAACATTACAATATTTAATAGAATACGCATTAAATCAGCGCAAGCGAAGAATAGACGTTTGAATGACTGGATTAATTATACAATCTTAACACTACATAAATAAAATCATACAATAAACTCTTAAACTCAAATTATTCAAAACAAAACAAAATTGTCAAAATTCTCGGTAAATTGAAAATCAGCTGTTCAAACAAACAACAAATTATAATATACAACTTATAATACATCTCAGTGATAATGGGTGGTATAGTACGTAGAGATTGTTAACAATTTATTACTGCCTTCATATAAAGCCATGGGTAGCCACATGAGTCTAAAAATACGTTTTCTTGACTCCTTCTTGGACTTTTTCCCAGAAAACCTTGGAGCAGACATGTATTACCGCATTTTCCAAGTAAATATATCACTTTGTACGTTATTTTTTTTATGATTTATACATACATTATAATATGTAGTTTCACAAAATATCATTGCTTTGTCACTCTGAAACTCAGAAAACAGATATGAAATAAGTGTAAAAAGTACTACCAAATTCACCTACTTTACCTCGTGGGGCAAAAAAAATCTGAAATTTTGTTGACCAGTGTAATTAAAGAATTAATTAATTCCTCTTAATTATTGCAGTAATTACCAGAAATACATTATTTCCTTAATTATTTCATACCGTAAGAAGTTAGCAATCTTTAAATGTACTAACTCACTTGCTGACTGGAATTATTACAATACAATTAAACGGAAAAAAGAAAGGTTATTTTGAATCTAGAATGAGGCATTTTAATAAAAAAATATATCTGGATAGATTTGCAAGATTTGAATATTTATTGTAAGAAAACTGTTACTATAGCTGAAGGAATACTTGAAGCTAATGAATTAGATGTACCTTTTGGTAGGGCATCTTGTGAGTAATCGGTAGCAGACGATAAATATCTTATGCTTTATTCTAATAATGTTAGGCCTAGAGCTGACTCCTTTTCGTTTAGGGAAGTAATCGATTTGGAGGTTGAAACTGCAATTGGTAAGTTTGTCATCTAATTCCTATGGTTGTGATAAAAAGTTTCAAAATGCTTTTGTGCTGTTGTCTTCTGTTAATACCCATTCTTACACTTGTATTTTAATTTGTTTGATTCACTCTGTTTTCCTACAATGTGGAAGCAGGCACTTGTGATTCCACTACCAAAAAATAATAATCCAACGACTGATTCTGGTTTCAGGCGTCTCGGTTTGCTGCCCATTCTGTCTAGGATCTTGGAGAGACTTATTGAACAGCAGTTCCGGTGTCACATTAATAATTTTAGTCAATCAGGTTTCAGACCTGGATATAGCTGCGCTGCAACTTTATGCAAGATTATAGATGACGTTTCAGCCACTGATCTGGGTAATATTGCAATTTTGGAGCTGTTGAACTTCTCTGGGGCCCTTGATAAAGTCAATCATCCTCTACTATGATCTCTATTGCATTACATCGGTTTAGATGCTTGCATTGTTTAACTTTTTTCAAGTTATTTGAATCGTAGAAATCAGTAAGTATATATCAAAGGTACTTCGGGCGTTGTATTTCTAAAATCAGGCATTCCACAGGGTTCTGTTTTGGGTCCCCTGTTGTATGCAGTTTATACTTTGCATAAATATCACGGAAGAATTGGCCATTAGTAAAATTAAGCAATAGCGACTAAATTAATTGTCAGTTGTTATCGTTGTGTTTGTCCAAGTTTTACATATATTATGCAGATATAATTAATAATAGATTAATAATAAATAAAAATAATAATTTGGTATTGTTTTTTATTTATGTCTGCGTATGCGAATGTAAAGAAGAAAGCTTGAATTTTTGGGAAACCTATAGGGGAATACTGTAGCGAGTCCTACCTACCTACCTGTTGATTACACTTGCGTGTGGGAAAATAAATACTAAGAACGCATGTTTTTATTACGCATTTCAAATTTGAAACATGTTCTGATTATTTTTATAATTAATGTATGTAGATCGAGATAAAAGTGGAGGTTCCTGACCGTGGTGCTCATAACGTATTATTATTTTCAAGATTATAGAATAAAACATCTTACGATTCCGTTATATCCAAATCAATTTCTGAAATGCAATGAATTGAGACTTTTTATCTCCCTTATAAAAATTATAAGTGATGCTTATTTCATATTTAAGCAATATTACCTTGGTAAATTCGCAAATTGCCACCGCTGTTGATGTGTACTTTATGGGAATTTGTTACTAACGACTTCAGCGACATCTGCTCCTAAGGGGAATGATGTTTACGTCAACGTTCGTTTACATAGCATAAGAAGTATGCCTACATAAAAGCTCGCTTGCCCGTAATACAGTTACACGGGAATTTATTCGTAAAGGAAAGCAGCAGCAACTGAGTAAAGTTGAATATTCATGAGTCGACTGCTTGCAAATTTGTATTCACCTAACGCTTTCTTGTATAAATAATCGGATTTGTCAGTAAGATAACTGCATTTCTTCGCGAATAAGACTGCTCTCAACATTGTATTAATACTTATTTATTTTGTTGTGCCATTCGGAAAGTATTAGAGATTAGTAAGCTAAATTTCAAGTAATGTCGTGATAAATTCACGAGTTGTGTATTGGGTTATCAATATGCACAATAACACATAGGCGACATGGCTCAATTGAAAAAAGAAAGTTTAAATTATACTTGAAATAGGTAATTCAGATTTATAAACATAAAAATGCAGTCAATGATAAAATCGATATACAGTATTTCACAAAATTATATAATTTAATTTTATAACTAAATACAATATTTTTAAAGAACTATTTAATTACAAAATTCAAAAACAAATAATCAAAACATCCTATTTTAAAATACAATCTTTAAATAAAACATAATAATATATTCAAAATCATAGTAAACAAAACAATTTGTCATTTATTAAACAAAAATATTTTATTTATAATTTACAATTTTTGCATTTATTTATATACTTGAAAAAACTTTTCAATAAAGCGAAACGTCGTATTCATTCATGTTTTTAATATTGACGACCTAAAAACCAAGAAAAAGAAATTAAATATATACATGGTCAAGATTTGAAGCTTTAAAAGTCATGCCTTGTTTACTTATGCTAAAGCTTTAGAGCTCTATTTAGGTACTTGCTCCCTGGGGGTTGGGAGTACCTACGAGGCGCGTCCCCGAGGTGGTGGATAGGGGAAAGGCCATCTTTTCAGGGTTCGCTCAAGACGAGATGGTTAATGGCGGCTATAAGTTCGTCCTCTCTGCTTAAAACCGGAGCAGGATGACTGAAGACCGACGCCGTGAACCATTCCCCCCTCGTCAGAGCTGTCGCGTCGTGGCTAAGGGCTTGCATAGAGTTCTTCAACGATGCCAGTTGTTGCTTTCGGCTACCGAAAGCCCAACTGTTAAACCAGGTCCCGAAAGGGATGGGGGGTCTTGGCTTAACTGCACGGACCGAGAGGAGACAACCTCAATAAAAACCTAATCCTAAGGGTGGCGACTGGGCTGATGAGATGCGTGGCTGGATAGAGAAGACCAGTCTACTAGTCCAACCTGGGGCACCTGGCGCAACCCATTGTATTTAGCCTTACCTCTGCATGCGGGGCTCTGTGGAGGTGGACCTTTTCTTCCCTAGCTACTCGTGGAATCAACCTCGGAGGATGGAGGTACTTGCTCCAGCCAAAATAGAAATTTCAGAAACTCATTAGTCAACCGAAATATTTATGTCAAACTAAGCCGGTACAGCCATTGTGGATAGAACAATACGCGGAGAGGTTGTCAACAATCTAATTGGTTAAGCTATTACATATACGGTCTCCAAAGCATCGGCTGGGTGCAGTTGTTCATTTTTTGACGCTGATGCTGGTGTTAATAGATCTTTTCGTCTTCATACGTTGACGAATATTTTGTTTTGTACAGCAATATAAAGCGCCTAAAAATCGAAAACGTTACTAATATCACGTACTCTATGCGTTTTACAAGCATTAGGAAGAAGAAAATAATTTACGAAGTCGGATATTCTATTAGGTTCTACTAAATTAGAGGAGCAACACAGTAGGATTAAGCTCCTTTGGTGGAAACTCATGCCGGTGTAAGATCTAATTAAGGAGCGGATTGTTTAGCTAAGAAGTCGATAGGTAACGACGAAACCGTAGACTATACACTGCTTAGCTTCCGGGTGTCATTCGAAAAATAGCAGGAGCTTCGAAAGGATTATGACTTTGATGAAAAAGAAGTCTGGAAGATTGGAACTTTGATGTTATGTTTGGGCAGCATTTTCTCTATATGGTTGGTAACTCCTCATTTCTAAGGCGGATACGCATTGGATTGAAATGGAGTGAGTTGTGTTTCGGATATGTTGGACCTAGGTTGTAGAGGTCAGTTTATGGTACAATGGATATGGTGTCTAGGACAGTTATTCTTATTCTTAGTTAGGGTTTCGATTACTACATCAGATAGCTCTCTGGACAAGGAATTAGGTTCAGATATGGCAATAGTCCTAATGAATCTGTATGCATCGTTCACCTGGGCATGATGATGGTGTGAGAAAGTATTTAACTAGAAATCGGAAAGTGTTGAATTACGGTAAACGGAATGTCTCAGAGAATCAGTAGAGCGAAGGTTTATTAGGACTTCTAGAAAAGCAAGAATATCGTCCGTGTATGGGGCGAGCGGTCTGGAAAAATTTAAAAGCTGATTTGAAATTTCAAACATACACATGTTTATACATTAATTGAATTAAACAGGTTATGAAAAACGCGAAGACTTCGCTGTAAAGATGCTGCAACTCTTTGAAAAAAACAACGATGTTGTAATTTTCATATCAGAAGAGACTCATGAGGCGGCGAGCAAAGACAAATCATGAACAGTTACATGAACGACAGCTGTACTCGGTACGTGTCACAGCATGCGGTATCTCGCTGTTATGTCACCTATGCTTATTTTTTTTTTAAGAAAGTGGGCGTGGTTTGGAAGGAGAGTTGCTTGTAGTATGATTAACATAATTAACAATTGAATGTTAGCTGCTAGGGCCGAAGTTTGTCAACAATAACTGTAAATTTTTATATTGCACACTTTCTGATCGATCGCTGTATGAGGCAGTACTACTCTGCGGTGACTCCACAAATACTATTAAGATAAGATTTATTGTATCAATAAATATCTACAACCTAAGCACTACATAGTATCACCAAAAAGAAAAAAACAAACGCGTGAAAAACAATAACACATATAAGAAATAAATTAATCGTCTTGGTGTTCTTGGTGGTAGCGGACGCAAACAATTATACAAATGTTTGAATTTTAAATGTTTATTAATGTGACGTATATATAAGCAGACCAGGATTCTTCTCCGTTGGAAGGAACGTGTAGAGTCGAAACATATATATTGCTGTGATATCTAAGGTATGGAATTTAGAACAGGTTTCCAAACCAAATGAAGAAGCAATTGAAAGTGAGGCGTGTGTTCAGTTGCCTACTTTACAGGCGAATTACTGTTTGTTAAAGATAGCTATTTAAAATAGACAATATTAGCATTAGGTGCTAAATATTGCCTTTATTATAATGTCAAGTTTATTTTCTATGTTAATTCAAGCTTACTTGGTATATTTTATATGTTCTTGTTATATTTTGCTAGAAGGGATTTTTCATCCTTCGGGATGTCTATTTGGTAACGTTATACGTTATACGTCGTATTCCCCTCAAACTAGAGAAAGCAACGGTATTTTAATGTCGGTTAGCGATATCTTTTAAAATTGAGGTTGGTCTGTCTGTTGGCGATAACAATCGAAGGCTGTTAACTGATAAATCTGGTTTGAATCCTCATTCTGTTTGTGGCCACGAGAGACGACGGTTGTCTTAATTTCCTATAACGATTTTTATGCCACACTTTCAAAAAAATATCAAAGTTCCAAGAAAAGTTTACCTAAAAAAAGTATCGATATAACTCCTGAATAATTAAATCCTTACTGAATACCTGCAATTGTCAAGAATTTCCTATAAAAATTTCCTACGAAGAAGCCCGACCAGATTGCCTTTCCATGCTATTGACCGAGACCGGGGGCCCGTCCAACTGAAACTCCATCCTGTACCCAGAGAATTGCCAGTTCGTCGTGTAGGGTCAAGTTAGTAATCCATTAAATTACTTCACCTAAAACAGAGAAGAATTAATCATTCAATATTAATCAGAAATTTAGATTTTCATAATTTATTTCACTATACGTTAATTTGGGGTTAGATTTATATCAAGCGCCTTTTAATTAGTTACTTTAGGAATTTTAATATTTAAGGGTTGTATATAAAAATCACTGAGTTTGATCTGTGATAAAATAGCTATCTTTAACAAATATCGATAATCACAGATGATCGTTTGCTATAAAATTTACTATATTGCTTTTACGGGTAGATGGCGCCGTTATTTGAATGTAATTAAATTGTAATATGACATTTTCCATAACCTCATAGTCATTTAAAATGCCAGGAAAGTTCGAATACGTATTTTTGTATTAAACAATTTGTCGTATATAGTATTTAGTAGGGATGGCTGCTCCGGATTGGACCTGTTCTTTCGGAACTGGTTCGCTGATCGGAGTTGGTGCACCCGTAAAAGAGCGGGTTTTGCACCAGTGCACTCGCTCCGCAACCGCACTCGTTCTAAACCTTAACCTGTTCATATAGGTCGTAATGAATCGTTTTTTTTTTTTTACTTCTTCAATGATGTCTAATGAGAAAAGCTGACGACCTTTTTTTTTTTAGACTTTTTTACAGAACCGACGACCTTTTTTTTTTTAGATATCACATACTAGAATTTAGAAGAGGACCTGTAGGCCTGTAGACCTGTGAACCGGATTTCTTGCACCAGGTTCAGAGCCGGAGTCGGAGCTGGTGCACCTGCTCCGCAAAAGGAGCAGGTCGTACCATCCCTAGTATTTATTGATTCCAACATACGTACCTTGTGATCAAAGAATCTAAATGATGATGAAACCTAGCATTTGGTAACTAAATAAAGATTTAAGCTTGTTTTGGTTTGAAACGTTTCTTTTATTTGTACAGTTAGTGTTTTTACATCGATTTTCGATAATTACTTATTTAAAATTTTAATAATCCGAGAAGGGCTCAACGTTTGGTGTTTTATAACATTTGATAATTACAATTTTTCAAAATGTAATAATCCAAGAAGGGGCTTTGGGGGGTAAGGGGGGGGGGGGGGTGCGCCCGTTAGGTGAGAAAACTGCCTATTCGTTAGTAAGCGTCCGGAGGATGATTTTGACAGGCGATCTGGTGCCCTATGAAGCGTCCCATGCCACCTAGCAGGTAGGAAGTCACTTTTCACAGTTTTCTTTCACTTATCAGAGAGGTCGCTGGGTGTATTTGAAACCTCTATTTTATTTTAATTGATTTTTATTAAAAAAAAAAATAAAAAGAAAAAAATCGTAAACGGACAAGCTAAATAATAATAATAATATAAATTGAAAACATAAATTTAAATATAATAATAAATTATACTGAACTTTAAAAATAAAATTTTAAAATCCCGGGCATTCTGTTCTGAAAAAACAGAGAAACATATACATTCAACTTCTCGATCACTCCGCGGCTTTCCTCCGAGCGAGGATTACTTGAAGGACGTTTCGGTGACATCTCAGCTACCTTTTTCTGCTTCTTATCACTGAAACTTGGCGTTCGAAGACTACTTGACATGTTTAAGCATTGCCGTGTAAGTATCCCTGGTTGCCGGCTACCATGTACTATTGGTTCAGGTGACTGACTAATTACTTCTGGCATCTGTTGTTCCTGTAGTGGATGACCGATGACTATTTGGTTTGTAACGGATGTACTGTTTTGTGCAGTACTGGCAGATTTACGAGTATACTGATATTGCAAGGCACTCTTCCAAGCGATAGGTAAATGTAGCGCATCATCCCGTTTGTTTAGGCATTCTTTTTTCAATTCCCAATTTCTTCCTAATAGTTTTTGGTTTTTAAATTTTCTATATTAGAATGGTCTTTGTTCCATCGAAATTACAGTAAAGAAATAAGTTAGCAATGTTGAAGTTGGAATTAGGCAGAGTTACACACCGGAGTGATACGACATGAATACGAGAAGCGACACAACCAGTAAACACGGCACGTTCCATGAAAACTTAATTTATTTGACGTGTTACTGGTTGTCTGACTTGTTATATTGCGTGTCGTATTCCTCCGCTGCGCATTCTGCCTAAATTTTCACGGTACGTGTCGGGTTACTGGTTGTGTCGCTTGTCGCATTATAGTTTCTCAAATAAAAAAATCTAACACTGCTAAATCCAGTGAACGGGACGGCTTCGACATGGATAGATTATACACACCTTTTGAAACTTTAATATTTAAGTAATTTCAAATATAAATGTCCGCCATATAACCGCGTTTACGATACTAGCATGTTATAAATTTCATCTTTTGTTTTACTTATCTCTTAATAGACGGAGCGTCTAAGAAAACAATATCCAAAGCTATTTCATCATCCCAGGATAAAAAACCACGCCAGAGATGCCGTTCAAGATAACACCATCGGGCGTGATTTACAACGCTGGTACATAGTGTCGCCTCCTATCAATATATCGTAAACAGCTGAGAAAAAACAAACTACAAAGTGGTCCGAGATACATCGGAAAGCGGCGATATCAAATAATCGTCTTCTCCTTTTAGGCATCTCCGCGACTATCCAGATAATAGTTCAGTCCTCTGAACTCCTCCAGAGACAAATTTAAATCACACTAGATTGTACGAGCACTTAATCAGTGCACAAAGCAGGTGTTAACGCCAGATAACGTGCGCCCCCCAAGTTTAATATACACTATACCTGCCGTACGTGTGTTTATTTCAGGTAGTAATCGAGTTTATAGCCCCCGGATTGTTTGAATGGGGGCAATATTGGAACGCTCAAATAGCGGAATTTTAATTACCATTCGCTCCTAGATTAGTTTCCGCTTACTATTCGACTAATTAAAACTAAACACCATCTGCAGAATTAAAAGTAAATATTTCCTCGGTTACGGATGTAAATATACGTAGGCACGTGTGTGGAAGTGCGAGGAATTGCATTGCGTCGGTACTCTTTATTTGAAATTATCATCTACCGTCATCATCAGGGAAATTATTATTCATTGACGCAGAGTAATATAACGCAGTAGAACGCTGTGGTAAATTAGGATATCCATAATTAATTTGATGTGTTAGAAGCTTATGTCGCTGTAATCGGTACGGGCATATTGGCGAGCGTGTGATTAAATTTGTGCGGTCAAACCGTAGAAGCATAGGGTTTTCATATAATTTTCACAAACGAACACAACTGAACATCAAATCTTCTCATCAACTATCTACTCTGTACATCCTTCCGATTCTCGTTTATTACCAAACCGGGTATTTCAGAGGCGTCAATAGTTCGGAAAAACATTGTTTAGGCGCATATTTGAAAATTATCGACTAGCGAGGTTGTACAAAGATACTGTGACAATCCAAAACAATGATTTTGGTCGTCACTCCCCTGGAACCACGCTGGCCTCCCCGGTTGTTGGGATCTACCTGGAATCCAGGGATCCGCCGGCCGCAGTGAAGACGGGAGTAGGTCGTTGGCGCCACTCGTTTTACGATCTGCGCTGTCCAGCCTTGCAAGGGGGTGCCAACGCAACCCCAGAGAAACAATCTTTGTACCAAACGAAGATATTTAATGTTAAATATAAGCATATTTGTTGTTTAATTTCAACTTAAAAACTTACTATACAATGCGTTAAGTAACTAACGCGAATTAATAATTAGGTCATTAAAAACGTGTGCAACACTCGGTTGATATTAGCATACATATGTTTCACCTTACCCAGGATCTTCAGTGCTACTGGTCAACTTAAAGTATTATATGGAGAAATTCGTATATATACTTAATAATAGTAGGTATAGTGGCTTAAAGTCGTCTTGCAATAATTATTGCCCTCTATAGATACACATTGTAGTTTCAGATTATTCTTCCACTTATTAAACATAAGTGTATGTTTATCTACGAATTTCTTCGTATAGTACATTAGATTGACCAGTAGCACTGAAGATTCTTGGTAAGGTGAAACATATGTATGCTAATATCAACTGAGTGTTAACGCGACCTAATCATTAATTAGCGTTAGTTAATTAACGCATATAACACACGTTTTTAATGCTGCCTAATTTGTTTAATAGCCTATGTATTCACAGTGTATTTTTATTACGTTGTTTCATTACCAAGTTTAGACTAAATAGGGAAATCCTTAAATAATAGAAATAATTTATAAAGCCAAATAGACATATTGTAATGGAATGTACACTGGATATTATTTAAATGTAAAGTTACTATTTTACTTAGTTATATTTTAAAACTAATTAGATATAAAAAAAGGATGTAAAATGTAGCAGCAGACAGTCAGACGATGTCCAGGTGATGTAGGAAATCTTTGCATTTGACAAGTCCTTCAAAGCATTTTCCTTCAGAATATTCCCTTCAGGAAGTAAAGGCGATTAGCAGTGATATACCTACACGTCGAAAATGAATATTAGAATTTGACTAGTATATTTTTACAATAGATATTGACAGATCAAAGTTGGATCCAAGATCAATTTAAATAAACATTTTTTTTTACAGTTCATTTATTTCATTTAAATTTAGTCTAATAATGTTTTTATATGCATTGGTATTCCAATTGCATTGATATGTCAACAGAAAGACATGGGAAATTGCTGGAAATTGGGTTCCGTCACAATCCTATGTGTATAAATAGTTGCCTACTTTCTGTGTACAGTAATGAATTTTAAGATTGTTAATTTTACATAGTAATAAGTGTTTAAAAATTTTAAATGTATTTTTCTCATGATCCAGGGACACCTACCTTTATTACATTTTAATTGTTAGGTAATTCCAGAATTTTGCAATAATTATTTATTTTTATTTCGTTTAAACATTCGACAGTCCATTCGGTCACATGGACATTAGTATATTCCCCTCACGTCGGTGAAATTAACGGACATTCTGCGACAGTTGTACTCCTTGTCGAAGACAATCGCTTTCAAGTCGGTTAAAAGTTTTCTATTTGAAACCATTCAACAGCCAACCTTTGTCAGAGGCAGACGTGTCTCAATTTGTTTTTCGAAAGATTTAACGGCTATTTTGATAAAATCCAATTTTATTCCAAATTACAACCTAAAAATAATTGTTAATTGTTAAACAAAGTTTATCACATAAATATTATCCAAATTACCTACAACTTTTTGGGTAATTTTTCTCCAACGACGTTTTTCCCGAGTCTCCTGAAATGTTCCTATCCTGATCGAGCCACCCTCCGCGACCTGAAGTATCTACGATGCACCAGGGCCTGTAACAGATACCCGACCATTTCTGACCGCCCCGATGTCCGTTGAATTCGTCCTTGTAGAAGGCATTCCTCGTCAAATCTAGCTAAAAAGTAAACGTATTATTTCAATTCTAATCTAAATTTAATTATACTTATAAGAAATTCCATTTTAATACGTTCAGCAAATTTTGGGTTTAAGAATTTGTTTGTATCATTGCTGAACGGTTTGCACTCACTTGGGGGAATTTGTATAAGTTGGTAGTATTCTAGGAATAAGTATTTGATATGTATTTGCGGTACGAACCAATATGCAGTAATTTTTACCATCAAGGTTGGTCATTCTGATTAACATGTTGTTTAAACTTAGCTTAACTCCCGTTTGAACGTTCAGAAAACGCGGGAATTTTAAAATTTATTTTAGACGTATTCACGTTCTCGACAATGAATTTATATTGCAAAACGTGGGATTACTAATAAAACGTTAACGTTGTTGTTAATTAAGCGGACTCACGTAACTTACCTGAGATAAGAATATTCTTAGATTTATGTCTGATTTTACATAGGTTCACATTTCGAACTTTGTCACAAATAAAACCACTTTATTCACACTTAAAATTGATTTTTATAAAACCGGGCTGTATGCTACTCTGTAGCGTTACAATATATTATTAAGGTGTTCCAATATCTAAATGTAAAAAAAAAATCAATACCTAACTCATTAACATTGTTGCTACATGATATTTTTTATTGGGGAGGATTTGCCCGCCCTAGGAAAATTGTTTGCTCCTTCTGGAAGTTGATTCTGGCTACGGCCCTAAACAGAGCTTTATGGTATTTATATGGCTGGTTCATAGAATGTAATTTAAACACTGTTGTAAAAATGTTTAATGTATAGTATATTAAAAAAGTCACTGGTCTTCATTGTATGGCTATCATAAATCGTGTTCGTTTCCAGCAAAACATCATGCAATCAAGTTCTCGATATTGGCGTTCTTTCAAAAGCGATTTCCTTAACCACCTCGAATACATCTTTCCCTGCCATCTGTTTCCGTAGACCACGCACGTACACACACGAATATCCATTCATTTTCATTAAACTGTTATCAAGCGGTCGCTTACTTTCCTCCGAAAAAGTTTCGTTATTCTTGGAGTTGGACACGCATCCGACTTCTGTGTGACATTAGTAGTTCATTCATCAAGAACTCCGAATCCACTTTATGCCGATTTTATATAAATGTTGTCGTGCTCCGTTCCGTCGTCATTCAAGAGGGGACCGAAGCGAGACGTCTAATGGTGGGACACGACAACGTTCCAGAAATATCTATTACGGAGTTTTATGGCGGCTTTGTTTTTCTTTTGTGGTAGCGGTGAGAGGATCGCTTTTGCTTCTGACGGCCAAGGGAACAGAAAATATTTTTCCTTCAAAATATTTTTTTCATGCCAGAGGGGAAGCTGACATAAAAATAGAAAGCATGCATACTTCGGTGCTCCCCCATATGTTTTTATTTGGGATGTTGTAGTTGACCAAAGTAGTGGTAATCTTACCAGAATTCCAAATTGAGTATTGCAGCTGTACTTGTTAGTTTAATATAACCAAACTTACAATTTTGGCTAAATAAATAATGGTACAATATTTTCAGCGCTGATGAGGATTCATTTATGGAGAAACATTCGCTGTAATTAAAGACATGCAATATAGAGTAGAATAGAGTAAATTTATTGTCATCGTTTTATTACACAGGGCGACATGTTTTTTTGTAAGATGAGTAAGATGAGCATGCTCTTTTGTGTTTCAATTAGGGTGGTAAGTAAAACAACTTTTCACAGAAAAATTCTCAAACCAGCAAAAATAGAAGAGATAGCCAAACCAAGTAATGGTGCTAAAAAAGTGGTATAATTTTTTTCTTACCGGAAGTAATCCTCTTAATACACCTCAATTTAGACATAAAAATCATAACTTTTAAACACTCGGAGTAGATATGGGAAACACTGTATGAGGAGGAGCAGAAATTAAAAAGGAAAAAAAGTATAGCATTCCATTAAAAAAAATTACACCCTAAAAAAAAGGGGTAATTTACCCCAAGAATAGGAGGTAGGCCAGTTGCCCCCTATTTTTGGGGTAAATTTACACCTATAGGGGATCTTTCACATGCTTGTGGAATATTCCTTAACGTATGGTATATATTACTTTAGGGATGTAAGTTTACCAGAGGAAATCACGCCTCTAAAGTAATATTCCCAAATGAAGTGTAATAGTTTCAGGTAGATTTACCACACCTTCAAGGAATTTTACTATGGGCATGTAATATTCCACAAGCTTGTGAAAAAAAAACCATTAGATGTAAATATACCCTAGAAATAGGAGGTAGCCCAGTTGCCTCCTATTTTTAGAATACCTTTACGCCACTTTTAGGTGATAGTCCTAATGTATATGCGTAAAATGCACTCATTTGCGTAACTATATGAAAATACTATTTCGAGCATATAAACATCAAGGCATTTTCTTAAAAAGAAAATGACACAAACGTATTACTTTATAATAAAGTTGTTTAGTAATAATGAGTTTAGTATATAAATTAGAATAACAACAAAAAAATTAGAAATAATTGATTATTAGGTTATTTTATTATCCAGAAATATTAAGTTCCAACTATCGAATAACATGTTTATGTCATTTAGATTAATTAATTTATAATTATCACTGCCTTTCTCACCTGCTGATGATTGTCAATTAATCGAAACATGTAGTGAAAAGAAAATAATATGTCCACACATCCTATTGAGGTTAAGTTGCAAGTATTTTGTATTACATATGTATGCGCAAGTATATGTCTATTTTTTGTGTGTGCTGTTATACCTAATAACTACATAGTAATCATCGCAATACATAATTAATGTAAAGTGAACTTACCTCAATGTTTATTTGCAAAACAAAATCGAAATTCACTAGCGTTAAACCATTCGCATTTATGAGCATACTCATTAACACTCGAACACTCAACAGCCATCTGTCTAAATACTGCCTTTGTATTTAAACTGCGTAACTCACGCATGCGTCTTGTGTAGTTGACGGCCATGTAATGTATTCTCGTAACGGTTTTTAATTTGTGATCAAGCGACAAAATATAATTGCAATGTTTAAGAAAACATTTTTAAACACCTTATGTGTTCCAAACAGTCACACTAATCTCTTCTCTTTATAAATTAATGTGAAATATTCGTTAGAAACAACAATAAAAACATGACATATGTTTTAATACATATTTAGGTATATGCATATATTTTTCAAGTAAATGCTGTGGAAAATACCTGATACGTATAAATTTTAATCAGAATTTCACATCACTTGTATTGTCCATATTTGTGATTTTACCAACATACGGAGGTAATATTCCCACGAAGTAGGTAATTTTTCTTTACCACTAAGCAAATTTCCCCGATTGGAGAAAATTACCTCATTAGTGAAATATTTTTCCATCAAAATCGATTTACCAGGCAAAGTTACACCTAGTTTGTTAAATATCTGCGGTTTATACTTTTTTTGGTGTAATTTTAAGTTATATTCACACACCAGTGAAGTAAATTTACAATATCATTTTTAGAATTATATCAGAGAAGTGAAAAAAGCCTACCTTATATTTTAATGTGCGAGATTGGATATCAAGATAAAAGTTGTGCTTCTTCATGTGTTTGCTGTATGAGTTGTCACGTAAATCAGAGTGCAGTACATGCAACGCAAGGAAACTCTATTCCATGAACCTACTATGTAAGTGATTCCTACTTTTGTGGTCTAAAACAGAAAGCAATTTCAAAAAAAAAAGCAGAAGGATAAAATTCCTTGTCCAAAGTTACCTTCTGCACTGTGGCCAGTTCCTCATAACGAGGAGCTACTGGTACGATTGCGCTTTTTAAACCTGGACAACATGGTTCTGGTGATGCCAATTCTTCCATCAGGATCCGATTCACAATTTGAACACCAGTTCTGACATCAACAGTGGAACCTGTTAAGATAAAAACACTTTACCCGAAAACCGGAATGTAACATTTTCTATAAAATGGATAATGGTTAGGTGTTGGGATATGATAGTTTAATGGATGAGCTAATAATATGGAACATACACCTTCCGAGTGGCGTATTTTTCATAGATTTGTCGAAATACAGCCGAAATACCTGTCTTGCTTCATAAGGGGAACAAAAGGAAACTATTTATACCTTTAGCACATTCAATGACTATGAAAGAAACCGACAGCTGTTAAATAAAACAGTATTAGAGGAATATTTGGGGTATTTAAAAGTGATATTGCCAGGGCTGTCAACTGGTTTTACCAAATAATGCTATTTTTTGTGTTTATGGGATGTAGGCAAAATACTATATAGTAAGAAAGATTACTCATAGACTTCTTTTGGCCTGATACTTCAAAATAAAATATGCCCCATGTTAACCCCCGAAACGGGATCTTCCATCTCTTCACATTAAGCTTGGACAGATGAAAAAATGAGAAAGCCCTGGCGGCAAAGAAGGGTATGATTCAATTAAAGCCCTCGGGTGCAATAACGATCCAGATGCGAAAAATCTAATTTGGGAAAAGGGAAAAAGCCTAGGGTTTAAATTTGTTTAGTGCAAAAACGAGCCAGGGAACTTTTGAGTAAAGTGTATTCCATAACTGTATTCCATTGTTATCACACCAAACTGTGCAATGTATATCTAAGAGCCATTTTCCATCTAAAACTCAATGTAACAAAATGCTGTTCGATGTTGTGATTTGCTATTCAAATTATTAAAATTGCACATGTTAACATATTTTGAACATGTTCAACATTTAATTCCTTTTCTTATTTTGATAACATAACCTAACTTCTAACAAGTGCTTCACACCATAACTTTTTTCCACTTATTTTCCATTTTTTTCAAAACCAATTGTTTTTCAATTATAAATTTCATTTTTCATATAATACAGTTCCTTTCGACTTATCTTTCCTTGTTCTTTTTGCCCAATTTCAAATTCAAATTTCAAGTTTGTAGTTACGTCATAATTGTTTATGACGTATGCAGTGTCTGAAACAAATTCAGGCACACCACCATGTTTGCAATAAACTATACGAAGTCACAATTATCAAAATTAATGAGGTTATTCGCAGTTTTAATAGATTTTCTTTTACAACTGAAAGGATTGGTTCAGTTTTTAGTCAACGTTGCGTTTTAAAAACAATCATGAGTAATGCAACTAATAGGATTCTAAATAGTGAACTTTTCTATTGACAATGCTTTCGTGATCAAGCTAAGCTTATTATTAAATGTGTTCTTAGTGAAATAATGTATTATCACAATAATATAGTTCTCATATCAAAAACCTATTTGCAAATCAAAATGTAGAAAATATTCAAGCAACATAAAAGTATTTAGTTTAATATACGTTACCAATGATTAATTAAACGAAAGATGATGTTTTTATTTTATGTAGCAAACATAATTTCTATACAATGGTATATACAAAACATAATATGCAGTAAATTAAATTAAAATATGTCAATATTGAAAGAAAAAAATAGTGCAATTAAAAATATATTTAATTTGTGTCTTCTACAGCACAGTCTTCTATGTTTGCTTCACGTTCGTACCCTTTCATTATTTTCTCTGTGTGATTTATGCAATTTTGCTAGATGTCTTGTGTACAGCTGTCCAAGCTTTCTTGCTACATTTCCAATACTCGTGTATCGCCACAACCATCCCGACCAATATGCTTATTATAATATTCGTTTGCATGTGCCCATATTAATTCGTCAATAACAGAAACCTTAACCATAACTTTACGCACATCCTTTTTATTTCTCTCTGGCACATCACGTGTTTTGGGCATCAATTGTGGCTTGTACAGGGCTGTTGAAGCACTCGATGAAGGAACAGCAGATGTAGTTTCCTTCTTAAACTACTTAAACTCTTTAATACTAACCAATTATAATTTACCTCATGGACTCCATCAACGGATATTAAAGGACTTCGATTTTGCTTTTCCTCCTCGAAATACACTAGTAAACGACTGACCAACTCTTGGCAACAAGAACTAAGTCGTTTACATCTTGAACTGTAACCTAAAAAAAAATATTTTAAGTCTTTGTTTCTTTAACACCTCTACACTTACCACAAACTAAACGATTTACTTCACTATATTTCTAAAAAGAACTTTTGGTAAAAGAAATAATGGAAGTAAGTAAAAATTCAAATCTAAAGAAGGACAAATAAACAGTAAAAAGCAGATGTCAAATGTCAACGGAGCGGTAAAATGGGTTAAAATTGCGTGGTTGCATGCACTGTGGTAAACATTATGAAAGCTCTTATTTAGGCATTACTCGACCGTATTCTATCTCACTTCAACTAGTTTGTTGATACTTAATAAAATATGGACGTATAGCTTAAGTAGCTACGACTTATATACTTCTATCTCGCTTGTGTATATGAATGCTTCCAATTTTTTGAAACTACGCTTGGTTTTACTTTACCGACCAGTTAATGATGTAACTACAAACGTTCATGATTTGGTCTATATATGTTTTTATTTCATATGTTAATTTTTATTAATGTAACTGTAGATTTTTAAATGTAGCCCTGAGGATGATATTAAACGAAAGCCTGGATTAAATTACAAGAAGTTTTATATAGTCTTTGTTCTTGACTGCTATCCCACAGACCTTTACGGGATTACTATTTACACAATCACTAACATTTTGATAAGATATGTATCAAATTTAAATTAAATTTTGGACCTAGTTCCAACCTTAATAACACGATTATTTGCACATCGTAAATTAAACATCTATCCAATTAGGGCATAGGCGTCCGATCTACGAAAGATACACACCCACGTGCATATGTTCCAAATTCGCATTATAAATTGCGCGAACGTGTTTACAATTCGGTATCGCCAAGAGATTAGGGCCTAGAGCAATGTTTACCGTGGGGTGAACGCATAAACGGAGTAAGTGTGCACGCAGATTAGGAATAACAGGAACTTAAATGGTATGATGGGTATAATCTGTCTGGCAACAGTGCTCACTGCGATGCGATTACTCATTCCCGTTATTATGGTTCATTCTCTATTTTTTTTCTCATATAATTTCTTATAACTTAACTTGTGAATTATCTTTGTACTGGATAACGATAATATTCATAATCATAGAGCAGACTGCTAACACGGCTCTTATGGGACGAAAGATTTTGTAGACATTTGATGTTATGTTTAGTGCGAATGATGTCTATAGAGTTAAAGCAGAAATCTTTTAAGCAGTAGAGCTAATGATTATTTTAAGGTGTATTTCTGAGGTGAAAGTACAAAAAAAAGAAACCAACATTAGAACCGCATTCTAGAAAAAACGGGACACCAGTATCTCTAAAACTTCTCTGGGAAAATAAAGTTACATAGCAACCTCAATCCACATCCAACCTACTACTCAAACATTTTATTTATAAAAGCTAAATAATTTACAATCATCCCAACCCCTGCTCCACCTAAAGATACTACCACGAGGCTACCTTTTCTACTACTTATAAGGGTTCATACAATCGATATGTTCTTACTCTACTAAATAATTCCCTATTGATCGTCGATAACAAAAAATATTAAGCGTAACGACACAAATAATGAAAAAAAAGACTTAATACAAGAACAAAATAAATCAATTACTAAGTGCTCTACCATTTATAAAGAAATAGAAAGGGATCCAACCACACAAATCCAAAAAATGCAATGATTTACTTAATAAATGGAGTAATAAAAGTCTAATGTCACCACAGACTGTCAACCACATTAAAAGTATTGGAATGCACAATTAATTTCATGCACACAAAGCCCTGTTACGCAGTATCTAAATACCTAAATAGAGTAATAAATATTACTCTAGCAAAAAACGAAGTATACTGCATATTTTCAAATAGGAGATAAATACTTTAAACGATTAAATGGTTGCGCAATGGCTCACAAATATGAAGCCCAATAGCCCAACTAGTCTTAGAGAAGTCAGAAAGTGAGTTTTCCAAATCTTCAATTCCTTTCACCCAAACATAAATTTTACAATAGAAAATGAGATAAACAAAAACATTAATTTTCTTGACATGACAATAATCAGAAACGAAAATAATTTAGAAACGAAATTTTACCAAAAAAGACACAAACTCAGGTAGTTATATAAATTTTAATTCTATACAACCTTTATCGCATAAACGAAACGCAAGAGCTGCATTATTTGATAGAGTGCTAAAACTTACTAGTCCAATTTCCTTGGGGTTAGAAGTACCTACCAAGCGCGTCCCCGGGATGGTGGATAGGGGAAAGGCTATCCTGTCAGGATTCGCTCAAGACGAGATGGTTAGTGGCGACTATAAATTCGTTCTCTCTGCTTAAAACCGGAGCAGGGTGAATGAAGACCGTTGCCGTGAACCACGCCCCCCTCGCTCGAGCTGTCGTGTCGTGGCTACGGGCTTGCAAAAGGGTTCTACAAACGATGCAGTTGTTGCTTTCTGGCTAATCCGAAAGCCGAACTGTTAAACCCAGGTACCCACGAAAAGAATGGGGGGTCTTGGCTTAACTGCACGGACCGAGAGGAGACAGCCTCAACAAAAACCTAAATCCTAAGGTGGCGGACTAGGCTGATGGGATGCGTGGCTGGATAGAAGACCAGTCTACTAGTCCAACCTTGGAGCACCTGGCACACCCCATTGTATTTAGCCTTACCTCTGCATACGGAGCTCTGTGGAGGTGGACCTTTTCTTCCCTAGCTACTCGTGGGATCAACCATGGAGGAAGGACGTTTATTAGCGGAACGACACCGCTAATGAACAGGAATTGGAGCAGGACCTCCATGAGAAGTCTTCCACTCCCAAAGTGAGAGTACCTCACAAGGAAGGAACAAAGGGAGAAGCAAAACGACTGGAGGAGATTGGGGAACAGGATGGCATCCATCTCCTCTCAAATTGCGTAGCACTGTGCAACTCAAGGGCGTTGCACCTGGGAGCACGTGAAATCGAAGAGGGAGACTTACCTAACCTGGGGCCTCTTGATATCCTACACTTTCTGAAAGGAATAGGATTGGAAGGCCAGCTGTAAAACAGCAAGAACAGGGGACACAATAGATCTTTTAGGTTGCAGTGTAATATCACCCTTGCAATATATACATACATACATACCTACTAGTCCAATTTACTAAAAAAATATTCTAACTGATACAGCAAACACTTTAATAGAAGACAACTACCCAAAAAAACTTATTAAAAATATCAAAAAGAAACGACAAATTATATAATTACTTACGTCTTTGGATTGATGTGTGGGATGTATATAGTGGGTAAGTAGCACAAAACTGCTGCTGCTTCAATCAATCATTTAATTTTAAGTTCGCATACAACAACGAGTTTCGACCTAGGCCATCGTCATGTTAATTTTGGTTAATTAAAATTACAATTAAGATTAAAATAACAATAAAGTTGAAAAAAATAACACAGAAACAAAGACTCACAACAAATAAACTTACGTTTGTTATATCTGTTAAAACTAATGATGAAAATTGTCAAAATTTTTCATCCAATAAAGTGTATTTTTATATATAAATAGGAAAAATATTGTAAACGAATTTTATGGATGTTTAAAAGTTCGAGGTAGAGAGAATACTACGGAGAATAGATATATGAATATATCGGAACTAGTCAGGATGTAAAAGCATAGTTAAATAAAAACAGGTACACGTACAAATATAAACAACAAATTTTGTGTACACTTTAAAATGATTTAAACGTAATATAATTATAAAGTAACTAATTAACTATCTTATTATTATATTTTTATTCTTATTTTAAAAACTAGGAGTTTTATGTCTGCTGGGGATAATATATGAGGAATGATTGCATATTAAGATGTTTTAATTGAATTATGTGAAGCAAAGTAATAATGGAAGAATTAAAATTGTTTACCAAGTATCAACAACACATAGATTTTCCGTTGTGGAAATAAATTGTAAAAATTGGTCTTATGGTGTAGTTTAATTGTTCATTTAACAGTATTAAGTTCGGTATATATTTGCGTTTTTCTATTTGGTATGCTTCAAGTTGATTCAATTTGTATCCTTTGTCACAGTAATGTAGAATCTTTATATTATTGTTATTAACGCTTTTGTGTCCAAAATTTTAAAAAAATATTGACGAAAATTCGATTTTATCTGTTTTCTGTGTTCTTTGATTTTTACTTCTATTTTTTCCACCTGTTTCACCATTATATACGGCATTACAGTCTTCGCATTTTATACTGTACAATCGGTTTTGTTGTAAAATGTTTCTGTCTACATTGTGATCACCAAGTATATTTTGTAGTGTGTAATTTGATTTAAATTCATTTCAAACCTTACAATATAACATCCACATGTAGGAAGGGGAGATTTCCATTTTGTTCTTTCTCCATGGTAAACTTAATGGCTGGATACTGCCACCTCAGCAGCACGTGGAAGAGCCTACTACGAAAAACCGTAACGGTCAATGGAGCTGAAACTACACACTTGGATGCACCAGGGGCGTATATAAAAATAATGTCGGGCCATGCAGAATCAGTTCAGTTATCCTGAAGAAGCTGTCAGTATGAACAGCCAAACATCGAGCGAAAGTTTTGACACCCGGAAGAAGTTTTTATTATCTTTTTATGCCTATCATCCATTTTATCCTCATTACCGATTGTACCTACTGCTGTAAACTGATGGTCCAAGCATAAAATTTAAGAGAAATTAAAAATGACAAAATTAATTTAGCTAGCTCAGCAAAAATGAATTCAAAAGGGTGCCAGAGATACTTAAATCTCAAGGTAGCTTCTAAAAAAGTTAAAGTGGGCGATTGTAAAATTAGACTTTCTTTTAAATCCCAAAAATAGAACTGGCAAAACAAAAATAAAGAACTAGTGATTTTAAATGATATTTACAATCATTAAGTTTATTTTTTTTAAAAAAAAAAGAAAAAAAAACATTTAAATACAATAATGATGATGCAGAAAATGAACCTTGAATTTATGATTCTGGACAAACAAAAACTGCAAGAATTTAATATGACAAAGGACGATTTAAAATCCTTTAACAAACAAAATGGAAGATTCGTTCTAGAAGGAATTTCATAAAAAAACATCCACGCGGTCATGAAATCTAAACTATAATTTACACGTGGAGAAATAGATACAATTTACATTGAAATTTAAAATTTAATAGCTCAAAGCTTCATTCACCTTCCCCGGAGGTGATTAACAAAAATACAAAACAATTTATAAGAAACGGATAATTTAAACACACTTTCGCGGAATCCTCTAGAACGTTTTTACAATAATTACTGATCTAACATCCAAAATGTGTACACAATTAAACAATACAGCAAAATTAATTAGGAGTCCTTGAAAGCTAATCAAACAAATAACCGAGCAACAATTTAAAATAAAAATGAATTTACCTCAACGGCAATAAAAAAAATAAAACAACATTACTTACGGGCAACTTTCAACGAACTGCTCGCCCTTTTCAAGGCCTCCCGCATATATCTGAAATATACAAATCGTGCGTTGAACGCAGAACGCAACTCTAAGAAAAACTCTAACAAATATACTAAACAATACGAGAGTACGCAAAATGTACAAATAAATGATTTTAAATATATACAACTGGCCAAAAGAAATGAAACAAACAATTAAATAAATATTCTTAACAAACTTAGAATAGTGGAAACTCTGACATTGTTTTGACAAGGCTGATAAGGAATAAAAAAATACACATTTGAATTTCCGAAACCCGGGTGCCAGTCCATAGCACATCTCCCAATTATTAAGGGGAAAACGAAAGTTTCAACGAAAATAGAGTGTTTCTCCTTAAAAATTGTACGCACACGAAAAATTAATATTCTAAAGTCTCCCGCACCAAACGAACAATACCGTATCTCCGCACACAGGGGTGAAAACGTCACTTCCGGGTGATGAAAACTACCCGGGTCTGGTGGGAGTGTCCAACATACCATCCGGTTGATCCATTTTCCAACAGCAATCGGCATAGCAGTCGGTATGGCAGACGATTGTGGCAGTCGGTGGGGCGGTGGTGGGTCTGCATCATGAAGAACTTCTCTACTCCATGGATGTACTCTCGCTTGTAACTCCAGAAGGATAACTCGAAAAATAGAAAAATTCTTTTAAATTGTGCTCCAACATGGCTTCAGGAACGGGATTTTTAAATTTGACAGGGTTTGACTTGACTTC
The DNA here is from genome assembly GCA_004143645.1 of Protaetia brevitarsis. Lineage (NCBI taxonomy): Eukaryota > Metazoa > Arthropoda > Insecta > Coleoptera > Scarabaeidae > Protaetia > Protaetia brevitarsis. The sequence continues at coordinate 2,735,714 of RXPK01000118.1, forward strand.
ATTAAGACAGTGTTCGGCATCAACGACAATAATGGGCAACTTATTTTCGAAGGATACATTTTGGTTGATAACTTCCTTGACTTCAACTTCAAACTTCTCATTATGATTGATTTTACTTTGATTTTCGACATCTGGGGATTCGACGTGGGAATTGATAACTTCTTCTGGGAATTCTTCTTCAGAATAGTTGACTACTTCTGGGAATTCTTCTTGGGAATGGTTGATTACTTCTGGGAATTCTCCTTGGGAATTGTTGATTACTTCTGGGAATTCTTCTTGGGAATTGTTGACTTCTTCTTTCTCTACCTCTAACTCACCAAAAACCTCTACCTCGACATCCTCTTCGGATCCAACATATCCAACAACTTTTTCGCTACCTTGTATATCATCACCTCTAACTTTTCCGCAACCTTGTATTTCAAACTTAAAACTATCCTCACAATATTTCATTTTTCATCATCCTTTTCATCATCAACATTTTCATCATAATTTTCCATTATTTCAACATCATCAATTTCATCATCAACATTTTCATCATCATTTTCCTCTTCTCTACCTAAACTATTAATATTATTTTCCCTTTCTCTACCTAAATCATCAACAACTTTCTCTTCCCTTTCTTTATTCAAAACATCAACATTTTCATCAACTTTATCTTCCCTTTCTTTATCTAAATCATCAACAACTTCATCAACTTTATCTTCCCTTTCTTTATTCAAAACAACAACATTTTCATCAACTTTATCTTCCCTTTCTTTATTCAAATTATCAACAACTTCATCAACTTTATCTTCCCTTTCTTTATCTAATTTAACAGCATTATCATCAACTTTCTCCTCATTAGAAGTATCTGAACCCCGATTGATTTTATCCCCTTCCGTCTGAATCTCTTTCTTTTCTTTATCAACAACACGGTAATCTTTTTTCAAACATCCATCCATTTTCTCAATACTTCTGTCATAATTTTGTATCATTTGTTTCATCATTGCCATCATCTCATACATACTACTAATACTTTCCTTAAAACTGTCTCCCTGAATATCCTTTTCGTCCATCCTTCCCTTTGTTCCTGCCACAATTTCCTTTTCGTCGATCCTTCCCTTTTGTCCTGCCACAACCGACTCCTTCCTGCCATGAGTTCCTTGGCTCCGCCAACTCTGGTCTCAGGAACGTCCACTCCTGATCCCTCGTGGTCCTGTCCATCTTCATACTCGCAGCGGTGTACATAAAAAGTTTATAAAACGCACACGGTCAGCCTTGTCAACGCAACGAGAAATTCTCACAAATTCAAAACACGGGATCCTAACCTTATTAATTACAATTACAATCATATCGCGCTTCGCACATTGGGATTGCCATAAATATATACTCAAAAACTGCATGAGAATTTACAATTAAAAAAAATGCAATAATGTCGTGCCTCGCACGTTGGTCGCCATAAATTATATGGTGACTGCAAGAGTTTACAAATAAAAAAAAAACAAAATTACGAAACATGAATATAAGATTCTGTACAAAAATGCAATAAAATCGTGCCTCGCACGTTGGGCGACATAAAATATTCTGACTGCATGAATATAAGAATTTTGGCAAAAATATAAACCTGCATATGACTCTACAATTTAGAAAGGACAATGCAAATCCTTCAGCAAAACAAAATGGAAGATTCGTTCTAGAAGGAATTTCATAAAAAAACATCCACGCGGTCATGAAATCTAAACTATAATTTACACGTGGAGAAATAGATACAATTTACATTGAAATTTAAAATTTATTAGCTCAAAGCTTCACTTCACCTTCCCCGAGGTGATTAACAAAAATACAAAACAATTTATAAGAAAACGGATAATTTAACACTTTCGCGGAATCCTCTAGAACGTTTTTACAATAATTACTGATCTAACATCCAAAATGTGTACACAATTAAACAATACAGCAATAATTAATTAGGAGTTCCTTGAAAGCTAATCAAACAAATAACCGAGCAACAATTTAAAATAAAAATGAATTTACCTCAACGGCAATAAAAAAAATAAAACAACATTACTTACGGGCAACTTTCAACGAACTGCTCGCCCTTTTCAAGGCCTCCCGCATATATCTGAAATATACAAATCGTGCGTTGAACGCAGAACGCAACTCTAAGAAAAACTCTAACAAATATACTAAACAATACGAGAGTACGCAAAATGTACAAATAAATGATTTTAAATATATACAACTGGCCAAAAGAAATGAAACAAACAATTAAATAAATATTCTTAACAAAACTTAGAATAGTGGAAACTCTGACATTGTTTTGACAAGGCTGATAAGGAATAAATAAAAATACACATTTGAATTTCCGAAACCCGGGGTGCCAGTCCATAGCACTACGTAAGCCTTAGTCCAACAAAATTCTACACCCACCTCACCTAACATATCCCAAGTATCTCACAACACATCAGTTAGCTCTTTAAATTCCCTAACGCCACTAATACAGATAAGCTATCAGATATAATTCGCACATCCGGAACTTATATTCCCATTCTGATTTATTGCAACTAATTCTGCTTGAAAAATATTGCAGCCTAATTTAAACTTTGAACTACAAGAGTCCTGTTATAAACACCAGAAGCCACCCCTACCAACCTCACTCTTCAACCTATCCGTAAAAAATACTACTCAATATCGAATAAACAAAGAAAAAAAAATGTGTTAACATGTAATTTTTTCTTTTTGTTACAGGTGTAAGTATAATCTGCATTCGATGTACGCCTCTTTCTGCTAAACACTTACATTCATACAATGGACTTTTCTCTCGGGGTAAGTTTATATTCGAAAATATTTATCCCTTGTGCGTGTATATGGTTAGTTTAAAACCCGTGAAGAAGAATTTGTTAAAACAAAATACCATATATTTATTTGAGTTGACAACTAACAGTTTCCACAAATGATCCTCCAACTATTTCCTGTATTTCGGAAGTTGCTACAAATGAATGTATTATCTGAAACGTATAAAACCACAATGCCAGAAAAGTTAAATGATATTTCGAAATGTTATTTCGTTCACACCTATCTAAACATTACATAGGCATACATACGTGGGTACAGATATGACGTGTTGGAATATACTGCAAAGGCACGATTACGTGTACTCGCTGAAAGTAAAGCGCAACCGTTTCCGGAAATGATATATTTATTACCGCTGGGAAATAAAATTTTTAACGTTAGATATGTCTTTTGCGAGTTTATCACATGACACGTTATTTCGAAACTGTCAAGTGACGTGTACGTACGCCTGGAAGCATCTAACATTTTTACATTGGATGATGAGAACCGTAAATTTAGCCCTCGTGACGTTTAAATGTGATACATTTTTAATTTTATTTCTTTTTGTATTCATTTGTAAAAGTTAATCCCAGCCTGAATGTGTCAAGCACACTTCAAAATATTATTCTAAACCAAAAAAAAAAAAAAGAAAAAAGCTCTTCCTGGTATATCACAACTCGACGATGGTTAAAACACTATCACATGTCGACTGCTCTACTGCTGATACTTTTAAACTCCTTAGTTTGGAATTATAGCAACAACCGTAAAAATGGTTCAAACAGAAATCAGTGTTGGACAAGTTAGGGGAAGTGATTAAATTTCTACAGCGATTAGACATACTTGTATTTTGTTGTCTGTCGCAAAATCGCTAGCCAATACTTTTTGAAAATATCTCTAAACTTCAAATATAAATAATAACAATCATTTCTTATTTCCTAATACTTAGATAATTTGAGGTATACTGCAGAGTCAAAGATGACGAAAATTATTTTCGAAAAACTATATTTTTGTTAATTTTAAAAAGAAACAGTAGGTACCATGGTGGCATTTTCGAGAAATAGTGAGACAGATGTAAAAAGAAAGTAAAATGCGCATAAAAAAATCAATAAACTACAGTATAGTCACGTTTTATACGACCACTGCGTTCTTGAGTGCTCGCAATAAACTAAATGTTCGCATAAATTAATATTGCTTCTTATATGAAGGATATCTCCGTGCTATCTCTGTGCTCTCAACATTGTTAAAAAGTATTGGAGAAAGTTGTTGACTCAAGAGTTATAAGGTTTTTAGAGGCAGAGGGTTTGCTTTCTAGTTGTCTATATAGCTATAGGCCTGGAGTGTCCACCGTAGATGCTGTTTATGATTTCTTATATCATATATTCAATAATATTAATAATAAACAAATAACTGCTACTATTATTACCTTATTTACCGGCACCGAAAGCGACGGTAGAGTAGCAGGGAAAAATCGCGAGGCAAGAATTCAAAACAATAGAAAAGGTGATGCACCTCCGCTTTACCAATCTTCAAATAAGAGGGATGATATTTGGCAATCATGCAGGGTGCCAACAGGCTCGTCGGCGAGAGAGTGGGTTGATAGTCGCACAGACCCAAAGAATTCAGATGGATAAAATTTCGGCGCCACCTGCTTAAGTTTACTTATCCTGTCATGTCCCCAAGATAAGCAGGAATCCGCGGTGAAAGATGAAAATCGAGGGGTAAAGCGGTTTACAAAAGCCCATACATAAAATAAAAGGATGAGATTAGTGACAAGACAATTAAAATTTTATTGTTAGATTTAACATTCAATTCAAAAAGAGAATATATGGTACTCAGTATTATTAAACGGTAACGGCGAGTATATATAGACAGTAAATATTGAGATAATAGCAGACAGTCCTACGGTAGGACGCGAGCACCGAACGCTTTGGCTAACTCAATCAGTTCACATTGATTTACACAAGTAATACTTAATATACTTATATATACTTATATAAGTAAATTAAAATTCAAGAAAACGTTGTTACAAATACAAAAACAAAAATGAAACTAATTATTTGAGTCAACTACATTAATGGTGAATAAATCACCCTGTATATGACAAGCCGACCTTCAATCGGTTGGTGTTTAATATTCTCCTCGATAAACTTACAAAAACGCTTGAATTAGTTGGGCGGGGGGAATGTAAACAGTTGGCTCCTACGGGCCACCTTGCCGAGCGCTGATTTAAGCTATTTTATTTTTGTTTAAACTGCGCGATTTGCACTAAAAGTATTTGTTTGTAAGTTCAGGACAAATAATTCGAAGTTCGTTTGTAAACTGTGAACATGTTCATGACAAATAATTTCTACACTCTCTCAAGAGGAGGTGTATATAGGAGTAAATAAGAACGTAACATATGTTACCGACAAAAAGTCCATACTTACATAATCTATATTACACTGTGCATTACATCAACTTATTGGTGAATCAGAAGGAAACTATTTTAGTAGGTACTGTCGAACAGGGCAACATGGAACGAACCGCAAACTTTTTTTCTTCTACTAAAAAAATCTGAAAAAATATGTAGGATGCAAGTTTTGGAGAGAAGCAAAGGACCCAATTACATTTTGAAAACATCTATTAACTGACTTGTCTCAGCGACGCCATTTGAAACTACCAGAGTTTAGAATTTTATTACTTTTTTATTACGTTAACGACGACATTTTTATCGAACAAATTTTAACAAAATTTTTACTCTTTGGGCGGTAACACGTGAGAACTTGACAAAATGTTGACATGTTAGCCGTTGACGCGTTAATGAGTTGATAGTTGATAATAACAAAACAAAATAATCCAAAAGTTTTTGGACTATTGCATCGCTATCTGTGACTTAAGCGAACAAATACACCATACAGATTACTGTAAAATATCTACTCTTTATGGGAAAATCGCCAAATTTAAAAAAAAAACGCATATTTGTCCCATATTACCCTACTGTTCCATATTGCCCCATTCGACGGTATGTTAAAATAGTGAGTGACAAGTGAATAACTGACAGTTCAGTGTTTCTGCTGATGATGATAGCTTTGCTATCGAAACGTACGTTCAGTTTAGCGCAGTTTGTGGTGAGGGGTCTAGGAGAAGTTTGCGGCATTACCAGTACCACAGTTTGGAGTATTTTTGTCATCGTTAAATGCTGTAGTTATTAAAGATGAGAAAGATGAGAAACGAAATGTTATAACCGCAAATAATGGTTGCTATGCATTTCTATCATCTATAAAAAAAGGTAAGAATTAAATAGTCGATATGTTTTCCCGTCATGGTTCAAACTGATCATAATCAATTCTGACTGTTGCAGATAATAAATGAATTTGTTTACTTACAAAGATATATTGCAAATTTTATGGGTGGCTATATTAAATTTTATATTATTATAAATGTGTTTTTATTGAAGCTGGAAACGCACACACTATTATTAATTACATTACATTAAAAATACTGAATACTGAAAGGATCCTTAAGATTGAAAAGCAGCAATTAGAACTAATATAGAACAATTACAACGAAATTTCTCTAAATTTTTGGAATATTTGATTACCTGGCTTCGGAAATGAAATGAAGGACCTGCATAACAGTATATTTTATATTTGATTATTTGATTTCTTGTTCATCTATTATTTATGCAACCAAAGTTGCTTCGGTCACGTGGGTTATTGCTGAAAACCTCTTATCTCTTAGCCATTACAGTTATAATGAATTTGATAAGTAAATGAAAAGATAAGTAAATAATTGTACTGAATTTGAAATATTCTACTGAGTTAGTAACAAGTAGCACCCTCCGATTCAGAATATAACATGTGAAATTACAGGATCGTGAAAGAAAACACAAAAAAAAAGGTATATGATCGGGGGTGGTTTTCTATTACTAAATTTTAAACGAGAGAGATTACTAAAATAGCGTGCAACTTAGCTTTACCCTCGATCGACTGTTAGCGGGGCGTGGAGATCCTCTCCTATACGGACAGTCAAGGCGAAGCTTCCGGGACTGACTCGGCAGCAGCCAAAAAACTGGGCAGTGGCCCAGTGTGAATTCCGAAGGAGGTGGGTTCTCCGAAGGAAGTAAGGAGTCGCAAAAATTCGCAGCCGCACATGGGTAATCCAAAACCTTACACAAGACGAGGGGAATCAAAAAAAAAAAACCTCTAAAACAACAGAAACCCCAAAATTAGTAAAATAAAAGAAGTAAAAAAATTTGGCTTGCCGTTAATTAACGAGGTTTTTCGCCGAAGAAAAGAAACAAGAAAAACAAATGTTGGTTCTCAAACTATATCCCAAAATATCAGATACATCCGCCGTCGAAATCACGAAATTTCCACTTCAACCACAAGCGAAGATACGGCCAATGATTATTTCAAGTAAACTTCCAATAAAATCCACAAATGTGTGAAAATATCCAAAATTCCCAAGGACAGGAAGGTTCACTCGTGAGAACGCGCCTCTCAACGCCGAAGAAGAAACAGGAAAATCGGAAAATGAGTACGTCAAGCATACCATTCAGAAGACAACCAATTAAAACAAGAATAAGGACATAGAGGTGCCCTCTAACGTCGAAAAGGTGTAAACACAGATAAGCGGATCCAGATGAAACAGCGGTCGATCAAACGAATCGAAGCGCGAAACCGATAATGCCGACGTGGAAAATAGCGTTGTTCTGTCAAAACAGACTGGCCTAACCCTACCAAGAATGTCAACAACCTAGCTTAACACAGGAATTCAAAAAAGTAAACTATAAGTAAAAGTATCTATAAGTAAATGAAAAAAGCTGTGCGTCCGACACACACTCAGGAAACCAAAAGCTACACCGACAAGGCCGCTCTAACAGGGAAAAAAAATACAATTCAAAAACCAAAACTAAACAATAATGCCCTCGTTAGTGAAACTACAAGACGCAGGAGCATCTCTCAAGGTAAAAGAAGGAAATAGAGTTACAAAAACCTGTCGAAAAGCTAGCCGAGAAGGAGATAAACTCGACACAAACGAAGACGAGGTAAGCGAAAGGAAAAATCGTAACACTATATTCTGCGACCTATGGAAAGCTTTCGATTGTGTTTCCCACTCTTTTCCTTTTTGCAAACTTGAAAGGTAGGGCTTTAGAAGTAAAGTAATGATTGGTTTCGCTCATACCTATCTGATCGCCCTCAATATGTGAGGTTGAAAGTCCATAACGACTTCGTCAATTCAAAAGTTAGCAGAGTCGTGTGTGGTGTGCTGCAGGGCTCGGTGCTGGGGCCAACGTTGATGGTATGTCGTTATTGCGACAGTATTTTAAAAATGTACATGTAGCATACATTATTTTCATATACCCACATTGTATTTCTTATTGTGCTATAATGTAAGTATATTTCTTAATACGTTTCAATAACTTCTTTTATTAAATTTAAACAACAAATAAGAACATAATATCTATTGGTCATGTAGCAAATACGTGAACTAGACCCTTTTCGACAGAAAAGGTTCTGTTAGGTAAATTGGCCCGTATAAGTCGCGGCGGCTTAATGAAACAGTTGCCCGATTTTCGGCTTATGCCTTTTACTTCGAGATTCACTAGGTTTTATTGCTTTCCAATTCATTACTTTTACTTTTAGATAATACATGCATACCTATAGTTTCTATGCAACATGCATTTTATAATTGTATACAACATAACAAGACACTGCGATACGTTTCGTGTTCCCTTGTACAGAACTAATGTTCTTCGTGAAGCGCCTTTTGTACACAGTGTAGAGAATTCGAATTCTTTATGTCGTGTTATTTGTTTGTGACATATTATTTTGTATAATAATAGAGTTACATATATGTTGATGTTGCTGCTGTACTAATTTATCAATTTATCTTTTTATCTCTGCAGCTTGTCCTTGTAGTGGAGTTTTTTTCTGTTAGACAAATATATTTATATTATATTATTATTATTATAACAAATATGCATGGGTGGATTTTTCTTCATTGTACGTACTCCTCATAAATCCTCAGTGACCACAAAAAAGATTTACGCTCGCATTTAAATAGAAAACAGAAAACTAACGATACTAATTTATTTTTTTAATGAAAACATAAAATTACACCTCAGCTGACCTTAAACATACTTGTACTATGCAAAATAATCCCCACTCTTTATATCTTTTTTCGACATGTGCTGATGAACTCTTGACTTGTGTTAAGTCGTTAAAGAGTTCCAGATCGTCAGCAGTTGATAATATTCCTACCTACTTTCTGAAACTATGCCCGAATAGTTACCTAAGACTTCTTTGTCATATTATAAATAAATCTTTTGAAAACGGTTTTTTCCAAATCAGTTGAAATACACGAAAGTTATAAAAAGGTGATGTAAATGATTTAAATAATTACAGACCCATAAGCTTATCTACGGCGTTCTCTAAGATTGTTGAAAAAGTCGCTTTGAATCAACTGTACAACCTTTTTTCAAAATACAACTTGTTTAATTGCCATCAACATGTTTTTCTTAAGGGGAGAAATATAGAGACCGCACTATTTGATCTTGTAAATTTAGTTACTGCTGCTTTTGAAAATAAATCCATACCATGCAGTGTACTTCTTGATCTGTCAAGCACGTTCGGCAGTATAAATCATTCCGAATTGATTTATAAATTGGAGTGTTATGGCGTTAGAGGTGTGGCCTTATTTTGGGTCACCTCATACCTGACTCACAGTTAGCAATATGTTGAGATTAACCACAATGGTAACAATGCTCACTCCAAAATAATTACTACTCGCAAGGGGCGTGCCGCAAGGTAGTATTTTGGTCCCACTGCTTTTTGTAATTTATTTTGATAACATTTATGCTGTCGAATGCCCTCCGATACATAATAAACCTTTTCTAATGAATTATGCTGATGATACCACATTTGTTGTTGTGGGCCCCACGTTTGAGACGGTAATCGACAGTGGCTCTACTTACTTAGACTCACTTGAAATATGGTTAATTTCTAATGGTTTAAGTATTAACCATAGTAAAACAAATGTGATACTCTTCAGGACTAACGAAGTAAATTATCGACCACTATATCATTAAATAAGCATGACTACGATGTTCAAAGTTCATTCCGATTCTTGGGCCTCATTGTGGCTAGCGGTCTTAAGTGGAGGGGTCTCATAGATCTAGTTTATAAAAAAATTAACTCAGTTTGTTTTGGTATGGGAATGCTTCGCAATGTAGTCAACGCTGATGTTTTTCGGATAATTTATCTGTTAATCTGCTATCCCCACCTTAGATTTGGAATTATTTTTTGGGGTGGCAGTAGGGACCTAGATCGAATCTTTGTTGCACAAAAAAAGATTTTACGTGTGATGTACAGCTAAACTATAATCAGTTTGTAGAAGGCAAATGATTTCCTAACGATATTTGCTATCCACATAATTGAATGTTTACTATTTCTATTTAAACATAAACATCTGCCTTTCATAACACTTACCATGCCTGAAATAAATGACTAAAGTGACTACTGCTACCCCAAACACAAATCATTACTAACTAAAAAAAGTCTTCAGTATGTAAGTTTGAAATTCTTTAATAATTTACCTAATGCAATCAAACAAGAAAGTAACTTTTATGCTTTTAAACGTGTTGTATATAATTTAGACCTACTGTCCACGTAGCCGCACATTATATGCACGACATCAGTTGATTGTTTTTCTGTTTTATAGGTTTTAGATGTTCTTTCTTATTGTTGACAAATTTAGCATTAGAAAATGCACATGAAACTTGAAATTTATTTTCAACCATTGATCGAAGCCATGAATTCTGATAGTTGAAATCAAGAATTTTTTAAATTCTAAATATAAAGAGACAGGTTTCTTTCAAAAAATATTTTTCATTTTTTAGGAGGTGCTTGGACTATCACTATCACTATGTAGCATTTGTAAACACATTTTCTTGCGTAAGAAGAAATACACTATGACACAAAACGTGCAGCGGATGAATTTATAAACCTACATCACTGACGTCATTGCAGGAAATCCCTAATCTTCGTAAGAATATAAAATAACTAAGCAGGTGTCCAAGAGAGTACTGTTATTTGAAAATTTCATTTTTATTGAAAAAAAGTACTTTTTTTTCAAATTATAAAATACTAGACTATTTAAAACCATAGTCTTTAAAAATTACCGTACAACGCGTACGGTAAACGGCTTTCGACCGTATATAGTATTTTTGACTATTTTACCGTACAAATATGGTAATTACAAAAAACAAATGCGTTTGGTAAGTAATCATATTATTTATTTATTCAATTATACAGTAATTCCATTGCCAAGATAGTGCACAGTCCGGTCTCAAAAAATGACATTTTCACAGTGAAATAAAAATGTGCTTCCGCGATGCTAAACTTGAGAGAAATAAGCCGTTTTGTAGCGTGCATGGCGATTGTATGACGATTGCGTTGACATATCTAAGATGCAAAGTACGCCTGTCGTCATTTGCAGTTTGCATGTATTCGTCAAATGACGCCTCAGTGGACAGTAGGCCTTACTTTTAAAACTTGAGCCTTATAGTCTGAAAGACTTTCTAGATATACGTTTTTAAAGTTTCTTTTCTTTTGTTTGATATTTGCCTTTGTTCCTTTAATGTACAAAGAAGCAAGAAGGAAAATTATTATTATCTAGAACTGTCTGAGGTTTCTCTTTATTTTTTCCCTAAATATTTGTTCATATGGTGCACTACATCTTCACATTCTTCTCGCTATTAAGCTACTTCTTTCCATATTTGGATCAGCCCCATCAAAGATGGTAATAGCTGATGGTATGTGCCCAAGTGCTTCCTGAAGACGTTTAATTGCTTCTTTCTCTGCTTGTGTGAATTAAGAAAAATTTCCTCATTTCTCTTCAACATCTTTTCTTTCATATTTGTTCTTTCATTCCTTGATGGAGATCTTTCCTCTTCTCCAGCGCTTGAAGATTAATGAGTGGTAATTCAACTACAACTTAGTATGCTATATAACATATTATCTACAACGATTTTGTTTGAAGATGTCGTTAGTAAGTTGAACTTGAAGCTCTAAACATTTATATGTCCCATTATATAAAATACAGCTGGATACAAGGACGTAAATGAGCAACTGAGCGTTTCTACTGACACTATCCCTAATGGCATCAGAAAATCAGTCGCTCATGTATGTCCTTATATCCATCATATTTTAAATAGTGAGAACGCGTGGGTTGGAACAAATTCATTTAAAATTTGGGAGTTTGTTTTTTTTATAAACGCTGGAGTACGTCGATTTTTGTTTTTAGTGCGGTTTTTTTTAGGGTAAATTTATATATACAGTGTGGTCCTAAAAACAAGTTACGACCACCAACTACATTTTTTCAAATGGAAATACTTATTTTTTATATCCTCTTTGAATTCTGCATCGAATTCTAAGTATGTTTCGTGTGCCATTTCCTATACCTTAAACATCACAGTCATCGAGAATTCATGATTGAATTAATTAAGACCATATTTCTGGGGATTTTTTTTGTATCAAGCAAAACATTCCATCATGTATTTTATCTTGTTTTTTTAATTCTGATTTTCAATAATTGGACTTGTCACTTGTCAACGTATAGCGAACACAACTAAGTTTTACGAATTATTTAATAATAAATATACGGAGAGGCCTATTACACGATCGGTAGTTAGTAAGATAGAAAAAAGTTTAGAGACCTGGGTCACGTAAGAAAAAATTATAAAACCAACCATCTTCCAGTTCCACAGGACACACAATTGAATATTTTGCTCTATTTAAAAGAAAATCCGCAAAAAGCAACTCGACAAGTAGCTGTAGACTAGTCAGTCTGTAAATCTTCTATTCTAAAATACTTAGACAAGCACAAATGGCACCCTTACAAAATACATTTAGTTCAGCAACTTATTGAAACTGATCTCAACCGTAGATTAGAATTTTACGAAATAATGATGGGTAGATGCAATGCCAACCCGCAATTTTTAAGTAAGATAGTTTTTACCGACGAAGCAACATTTTGTTTGAATGGTTCGATAAACACGCAAAATTGTCGATATTGGGCACTACACTGGAGTATGGAAAATCGTACACAATTCCCTCAAAAAGTAAATGTGTGGGCCGGAATTGCGGGTACCTCAATTATTGGATCGTTTTTTTTTATTGAGGGAACATTTAATTCTGAAAATTATTTAAATCTACTGCAAAATTCTGTAATACCAAGTTTAAATGCACTTTACCCGAATTGTGAGAACCCAAATATACCGGCAGATTCGATATGGTTCCAACAGGATGGAGCGCCCTCACACTATTCGCGAACAGTACGAGATTACCTACATAATATTTTTCCAAACAGATGGATCGGAAGGAGAGGTTATATCGACTGACCGGCTAGGTCTCCAGACCTAACCCCATTAGATTTTTATCTATGGGGTTATCTAAAATCCAAAGTATACTTCAATAAACCAGAAAATATCGAAGAACTGAAGCATAGAATTAGAGTCAAAATACAACAAATTCACTTTAACTGAAGTGTTACAAGAAATTGAATATCGACTTGCCTATTGTCAGGAAGTTAATGGTCAACAATTTGAACATTAAATTTGATTTGTTCTGTTTTTATTTTAAATAAATTTACAAAAAAACCAACCTCTGAATTTTAAATGATTTTGCTGAAGTCACGCGTCCTCCCAAATTTTGAAAGAAATCAATCGTAAATTCCTCGATAATGAATTTAAGTATAGCACCTAATACAAGAAACATACTTAGAATTAGATGCAGAGTTCATAAAAGAAATAGAAAAACAGGTATTTTTATTTACCATAAGAAAACTTGCAGCCAAAAATAAAAATTGACGTGTCCGAGCTTTTTTCTAAAAAACAAACTCCTAAATTTTAAATGAATTTGTTCCAATCCACGCGTCCTCACTGTATAATGTAGCATATAAATGTTTACAGCTTTAAGTTACATTTACTAAGGACGATATCTTAAAAAAAATGTAGATATTACTGGTAGTCAAAGTACGAAAGTAAATAAATCAAATTATTTTGGGGGAAATTATTTAAAGACCACACGCTGTTCAAGTTTAAATTATAATAGCATAAGGTAGTATACATTTGACCGTGTAAAAAGTGTCATGCTTTTACAAAACTGGAACACATTTGTATACTGAATGACTAGTCAATATCTCAATAGTGTTCAAAGCGGTGTAACTGTTATCGTTTTAGTGGGAAGCGTTGACGTTTTTAACTGTAATAACAAGTGGTATATGCTGTACGATACACATTACCGTTCATATGTTGTTGGGCAAACGTAATAACAGTCGGCATAAAAATCTACATTACAGGTCTCGTTATTTTTCATTGCTCAATCTAGCGTCAGCAATAGTAATAGCTACAGCGCGTTTCATCGATACGTCGAGTACATTGCACGTGTTACGAAATGGCAGCTAGAACCTTTGATGTGCTCGGTATCTTAATTTTTCAAACGGGGATTGCTCTTTTCGAAATCGTTGAAAGGAAGCAATTCACTTATCTCTCGCGAAATGCACGGGCCATTCATGCACGCCGTACAGCTGAAGAGGCCAGGCCGCGCTCGTATATGAAACGTGTTACACGGGGTACTATTAAAGGGTCCTGTGCGCATTCACGTAACCGCTCGGCGAACAAACAAAAAGCACGGACGGAATGCAGGATGGAATAGCGTAAAAGTGAAAGAGAGACCGACGAAAACGGTAGATGGTGGTAGTTTTATGGCTGTGGAAGTTCACGTTAGCAGTTCAAGTTTACTTATTTAGAAGGCAGAAGTCCTTTCTAGAATTATCCTCGCTTGTTCTGAGAGCATCATATTTAACGTGTTCTAGTTCCGGTGCCTCTGTTAAAAGAGCTGCGACCTTTTGCGCGTATAAAAGGACGGGAAGTTGAATATGCTGGTCAGTAAGCATGTGATATTTAAAAGCTTTCGTTCTAACAATGGCCAGCTTAACGTTCTGTAGGTTTGTTGAAATGTTTCTATAGACAACGTGGTTGAAGAATTAGGATGACGAGTGAAATATATTAAATATTTATTTATTTGAGAAATCACAGAATGCATAACATAACACGTCAATAAATAATATGTCATGAAACGATATTGATTGTGTGTATGTGTGTGTTGGAAGGGTGACATTACACTGCGACCTAAAAGATCTATTGTGTCCCCTGTTCTTGCTGTTTTACAGCTGGCCTTCCGATCCTATTCCTTTTAGAAAGTGTAGGATATCAGAACGCCCTTGAGTTGCACAGTGCTACGTAATTTGAGAGGGGATGGATGCCATCCTGTTCCCCAATCTGCTCCAGTCGTTTTGCTCCTCCCTTTGTTCCTTCCTTATGAGGTACTCTCACTTTGGAAGTGGAAGGCTTCTTATGGACGTCCTGGTCTAATTCCTGTATATTAGCGGTGTCGTCTCGCTAATAAACGTCCTTCCTCCATGGTTGATCCCACGAGTAGCTAGGGAAGAAAAGGTCCACCTCCACAGAGCCCCGCATGCAGAGGTAAGGCTAAATACAATAGGTTGCGCCAGGTGCCCCAAGGTTGGATTAGTAGACTGGTCTGCTATCCAGCCACGTATCCTATCAGCCTAGTCCGCCACCTTAGGATTTAGGTTTTTGTTGAGGTTGTCTTCTCTCGGTTCGTGCAGTTATGCCAAGACCCCCCATCCCTTTCGGGACCTGGTTTAACAGTTGGGCTTTCGGTAGCCGAAAGCAACAACTGGCATCGTTTTAGAATCCTGTGCAAGCCCTTAGCCGCGACACGACAGCTCGGCCGAAGTGGGAAATGGTTCACGACAAAGGTCTTCATTCACCCTGCTCCGGTTTTAAGCAGAGAGGATGAACTTATAGCCGCCACTAACCATCTCGTCTTGAGCGAACCCTGACAGCAACGAGATTGATTGGTAAAATAATACTTGTGGGAATCCTGATAAACTTCCTTATTCGGGCATCTACAGTTTCCTCTGATCTGAGATAAAAACGACTTCAATCATCAACCACGAGGGATTTTTAGGCACCTGTCGTTTGATTGTGAGTGGTGGTGACCCACTAACCAGTCACAACCATCTATAACAATCAAGAAAATCCATATTTCTTTCATATAAAATTCGATATCCCGAACTACATTTTATTAAAATCACACAAATTCTTTTTATAACAATAAAATCAATAAATTCATACTTGAAATTATAAATAATTAAACATTTAATGCTTATAGTGCTGCGTAGGCTTTCACGGCCGGAATCTACAGTGAAAACTTTTTGTGGGCTGTTGAGCCCTAATGCTTAATTCAAATGAACTTGAAGGATTCACAATATATGGTATCGCAGCGGGCAGATATTGTAGAATAGAAATTAAATATTTTGTAATAAAATTTCTTTAATTGTGCCCTGTAACAATAAATTAAATATTAGTTGTGCAGTTTTCTATCCTAGCGAAACTTATTCCTTGAAACACAGATGGCGTTCCAAAGTAAAATTCATAAAATGAATTTATAGCACGTGTTTAACAGGCGGTGAAAAGGGTTATGTTTGCTAGCAATAATTTGACAAGGTGCAAAATAGATTAAGTGAGTTGCTGTACGAGCGGCTAAGTAATGTGAATAAATAGATAGATAATTTTATTTCAAACAGCCACAAACAAAAAACATTGAGTGGATTGAAACAAGTTAGGTAATTAACAAATTGAAAAAGTGACATATAAATTATACCTATTACATATTCATTAAAAAAAAAAACATAAAATTATCAGAAACAGAAAATTGAAATGAAATACCTATATAAGCACGAAAAGTTAAACAAATACAATACAAAAAAGGTAAATATATCTCTTAGCAGCAAACTCAGAAATTACATCTCAAAGTAATCATCATATTCATAAGCTAGTGCTATAATCTAATAAGCTAAAAAGACCGGTATTTTCATTAAACAGTTTTAAAATAAAATAAAGAATTATTCTTCCAAGTTCGTCAAATTATTTATTAATAAATTGCAAATGCATTTCTCGTGTGCACCCCACACACATCTTCAGTGCACTAAATACGTTTCTTACTTTAAAATACAAATATAACCAAATACACGCTCTTTTATTTACACACGGATGATTATTATATAAATGAAGTAAGTTTATATACATAAACAGGGTGAACGGGCAGAATGAGTTACCAAATTTTCGGGGGCCAAAATCGCAGTACGTTTTAGTTGTCTAAGTTTCTTATGCAATAAATAAGTCCATTCCTATTTCAAGATGAGAACAGCACTTAAACAGATCTTACTGGATTGCCTTGGCTTTTATCCTGGACAATACAATAACAGAGATCCTGTGGTATTGGCTTTCAGGACATTGGTTTTTGTGATCTCGCTTATGATTAGCTGATGCTAAGAGATAGAGCGTGTGTGAAAATACCTATCAAAATGTAGGTAGTTGAACTGCCGCAAACAAATCAATCTGTCGGTATTGCTTTAGTTAGAATCGGTATAATTTTTTTACCCACGAACTCCAGTTCTAGCCGAAATAATTTGCAGATTATCAACCCTTGTTAATTTCCTGGTAATTTTTACCACGAGCGAATTCAACAAGAACACCAGCAGTCGGTACAGTTATCGGTATATCGGTGCTGTGTCGACGGTTAGTCAAAGAAGGGATTATAAACACAGAAAGTTGTGCTTATATACAATAAAATGAAAGCAAAAAAGCACTGATGTTACAAACAGGTATGTTCAGAAAGCAATGTACCAATAAGTACGTTCGAAAACTAGATATAAGTGATAAATTAAAGAATGTGTCCTTAATTGATGAAATTAACAAATTCAACAATTCATTTTATTCTGCTGATGAAGATCGCTTTGCTATTGAAACAGACGTCTAGTAAAGTGCAATAAGTTCCAATTAAAAGATATCCGAATAGTAAACAGCGTCCATCAGATTATTGGTAAACTTTTTTTACTTGATGAAATCTTCCATTTTTTTCAACTCGTAGAATTCGAATTTCGCATTATTTTTGAAATCCGAAAAAACATGTCCAAATTAATTTTATCAAATTTAATTCCAAAACGATTCGAATTTGTTTTATTTTGGCGTTGCTTCGAGATAGCCGATCACCAACAGGGATTTCTAATAATTCTGCACTCCTATTGGGAATTTCAAATGTCAACACGCACACTGTTTGCTTCTGAAATTAAAACATAACCAAAAAAATAATAGCGCATCTTGTTAGTTAGCCCTTATAACCTAAAGTTCCATTAGTTCAAATCTCTAAAACAGTTTGATATTTGCAAGTTTACATAGTAATGTAATTCCAAATTTTCTTGACCAAATCAGGATCGCTCTTGAAATTTTCATTGCGATTCCGAACTTTATACCGACTATTTACCACTCAAGAATCGGATAATGATTAGTTTATAACAGATGTACTTTTCATGTTATTTTTACCAGTTCAGTGACTAAGTAGACACTACTCGTATTCTAAGTGCCTAATTATCCTAGTATACAATAGTATTATTCGAATAAGAAAGATATAATTAACGAATAGATTAATAACGATTTTTTCCATATTTTTTATTTTTATGATTAAAGCGTTACGTATTGCTGTGAACTGATTGTCCAAGCATATATGAAAGGTGAAATTAAAAAAAAATTAAATCAACTAGCTCAGGGGTTAAAACTTTAAAAGGGCGCAAGAGACAATTTGATTTCAGGGTAACTTTCATGAAAAGTAATTGTGGGCGTTTGAAAAATTGACTTTCCCCAAAGATTGAAATGGTTGATTCAAAAATAAAAGAACTGTAATTTTAAAATGATATTTATATATATATTCATTAATTTTATAGTATAAAAAAAAAAAAAAAAAACAACATTTAATTAACAACAATAGGGGAAAAAACCTTAATACAGAAGGTATTGGATTAAAATAACCCCTTCGTGAATTTACATTTAAAAAGGACAATGCAAATCCTTAAGCAAACAAAATGGTGAATTCGTTCTAGAAGGAATTTTCATAAACCACAAAACATCCACGTGGTTTCAAAAATTGAAAGCAAACTAAAATTTAATTCAATCAACGTGGAGAAACAAGCAAAATCAAAAATGAAATTTAAAACAAGCTCACAGCTTCACTTCACCTACCCCGAGGTGATAAAATAAAATTAATTTGATAACTACAAAAAAAAACGGAAAATTTAAACTCTAAACGCGATTACTTCTAAAACGAATATTATTAAAAAGCCTTACATGTATATTGTGCACAACTATCTAACACTAATTAATAAACGAATTACTAGATGGACGATTTTAAAATCCAAACCAACGAACTACATCTTAAAAATGAAAAGAGATTACCAGCAATGGTAACCAAAGGACAAAACAAGACTATACACGCGCTTGTCTATCTGGTAACTCCTAGGCCTCTAAGGTAACACTCGCATATACACGAAATTTACATCTGTGAACAATGACGGCGCAACGCATCGCAAAGAAAAAACTAGCATATAAACTATATACAGGAGTACGCAAAATGTACAAATAAATGAAATTAACTATACACAACTGAACAAATAAAATGATACTAACAATTAAATCAAAATTCTTAGCAAAATAAATAAATATAAGAATTGTGGAAACTCTATCATTGTTTTGACAAGGCTGATTTGGAAAAAATAAAAATACACATTTAAATTTCCGAAACCCGGGGTGCCAGACCATAGCAGTATGTTAGATTTATTATTTTAATTACCTAGTAATTTATCAATATATTTAGAGTCTTTCAATTAATTACATATAAGCCATCTATTATTGATAAGAAGAACTGTTGATATAAAAATCCTTAAATTTAACCAGAAATATAAGTAGAAATCTAAGTCTCCGATGAGATTATTGTTAAACTGAAAATTTAAACACTTTCAGTCACTTGAATATTCATTGTTTTTGTAGTATTCATGGCACAGCGCCATCTTCTGTAGAGTGTATGTACTGTTTGGACGGTGTTGCAATGGTAACATAATTGTGACTTGTGTGTAACGTCTTATTCATGTATCACTTCGTGAAATAAAATGTCAGACATCGGACGTGTTTTATTGTGAATACATCACATATTTGGCGACGAAGATGGGATCGTGCAATTTTTAATCGAAAAAAGAAAACAAATAAGTGATTAATTGGGAAGAATCCTTATTTGAAGTGGATGGTTAGAATTCCATCAGATAAACGTGGATACATGGTTGAGCACGTGTCGAAATGACTGCGTATATTGGTAATTTACGGGAATTTGATCCAAGAGAATGTGAGTGGCCAGTTTTTAAAGTAAAATTACAACAATTCCTTCTGATAAATGATATTACCGATGAAGTCAAGAAAAAGGCATTATTGCTAAACAGCTGTAACGAAGAAAGTTATAAAACGCTGCATAGTTTATGTATACCGGATGAACCTGAAAAAAAAACATTTCAACAAATACTGGAAATTTTAAGTAAATATTATGCACCAAAGAAATCATATTTTTCCGAGAGGTATAAGTTTTATAATTGTTATAAAATTAAAAGTGAAACGATGGCTGAATGGTCAGCCCGTGTAAGAAATTTGGCTTCAAAATGCAATTTTGGAATGGAGCTAAAAACAGTCATAAGGGATCGTTTCATAATGGGGCTAGAAAAAGGACCGATTCTCGATAGATTATTTGAAGAAGATGTGTCGGAATTAAGTTTCGAAGCTGCTGTCGAAATTGCCACCAACAAGGAAGCTGCGAGGCATAATTTTGAATTGGTAACTCAACCGAAGAAAGAATCAGCGGAAGAGTTCTATCGGATGCCGAGTAGGAAGGTGTCGCAGATTTCTGGTCATACGGTTTCGAAAGTTCAAGGAAGAGATGCCGCAGGACCATCCGGATTAAAAACGTGTACGGTATGTGGCAAGAACGGACATGTATCCTTTAATTGCAAATATAAAAATTATAAGTGTAATAAATGTCACAAGAAAGGGCATTTAGCGATTATTTGTAAAAGCAATAAGGGTAAATTTCAAAGTAAGCATGATTTTATTGAAGAAACTGAGGAATCGGACATGCCAATGTTTAGTTTGCAATTGAAATGTAAAAATGAACCTATTGAAATATTTTGTTATGTAGAGAATGTTAAATTAAAATTTGAAATTGATACAGGGGCCGCACTTTCAGTTATTTCAAGCTATACAAAAAATAAGTATTTTAAAGATTTGCCATTACATAAAAGTGATAAATGTTTAGTCAGTTATACTGGTGAAACAATTATACCATGTGGTTATATCACAGTGAATATTAAATATAATAATATTAGAAAAGATATTAACTTGCAAATTATTGATGGTGGTGGCCCACCCTTGTTGGGTAGAGATTTTTTTTAGGAAGTTTAATTTGTCTATTCACCAATTGAATAAAGCTAATGATGAACTTGACATATTAGATAAGGATTTTGCTAATGTTTTTTCATCAAAATTAGGCTTATTTAAAAATGATAATATTAATTTAAATATTGAAGAGGGAGTTTCACCCAAATTTTGTAAACCCAGGCCGATACCATATGCCATGAGAAACAAAGTAGAAAAAGAAATAACCCGGTTAATAGAGTTAGGAATTTTGAAACCTGTAAATTACAGTCAGTGGGGAACACCAATTGTTCCCGTGTTAAAAAAAGATGGTTCAGTAAGAATTTGCGGTGACTATAAAGTCACAATTAACCCTTACTTAAAAGTGGACAAGCATCCCTTACCAAAAATTGAGGATTTGTTTAGTCAATTACATGGGGGCAAAGAATTTACTAAATTAGATCTTTCACAAGCATATCAGCAATTATGTCTGGATGCTGAATCAATGAAGTTAACCACGATTAGTACCCATATGGGGTTATTTGAATATACACGACTTCCATTTGGGGTAGCTTGCGCGCCTGCAAAATTTCAGAAAATTATAGAAAGAGTTTTATTGGGTATACCAGGCGTAGTTTGTTTTTAGATGACTTCTTATCACAGTTCAAATAGATCGGAACATTTAACACGCGTTAAAAGGTATTAAAACGCTTTGAACAGGCTGGATTGACATTTAAAAAGAAAAATGTGAATTTTTTAAAGAGTCTATTAAATATTTAGGATATATAATTGATCAGTATGGATTACATACGTGTCCCGAGAAGGTGGAGGCAATTCAAAGTGTTTCAGTACCTGAGAATAAAACTCAGTTAAAATCATTCCTCGGATTAGTTAATTATTATAATAAGTTTATTAAAAACGCCTCTACTATTTTAAAACCGTTATATGAATTATTATCAGATCAAGTAGAATTTCGTTGGACGAAGGAATGTAATAACGCATTTAATTTAGTAAAACAAAAATTAATTTCTGCCGAGGTTTTAGCTCACTTCAATCCAAATTTACCAATTAAACTAACCACCGATGCTTCTGCTTATGGAGTGGGAGCAGTCATTTCTCATATTTACCCTTCTGGAGAAGAACGCCCGATTGCGTATGCTTCACGTACCTTATCAAAGTCTCAACGAGTATATCCGCAAATAGAAAAGGAGGCGTTAGCTATTATTTTTGGAGTAAAGCGTTTTGTTCAGTATTTATATAATAAGAAATTCATATTAGTAACCGATTGTAAACCATTACTATCAATTTTTGGGCCGAAGAAGGGAATTCCTATATTATCTGCTAACCGATTACAAAATTGGGCGCTAATTTTATCAAATCTTAAGTACGATATAGAATATGTAAGTTCGGAGAAAAATATTGCGGACGGATTATCGCGCTTACCATTGTCTGAAATTTTAGTTGAACCGGATTCAGACACTTCTTATTTAAATTATATTCAAGATAATAAGGATATGATTATTGACAGTAAACAGATTGCGGAAGAAACGCGAAAAGATTCGATTTTGAGTAAAATTTTAGATTTTATTAAATCAGGCTGGCCTAAGAAATGTGCAAAAATTTATAAACAGTATTTCTTACGTAAAAACGAACTTAGTGCCGATAAGGATTGTATTTTATTTGGTTATAGAGTGGTTGTTCCTACTTCACTTCAACATAAAAGTCTTAGCGAATTGCACTGTAGTCACATGGGCATAGTCAAAACCAAAAGTTTAGCACGTTCTTATGTTTGGTGGCCCAATATTAACACAGATATTGAAAATATAATAAAAGCTTGTCAGAATTGCTTGCAAACTCGAAATTCGCCTAATTTGGCCGAATTAATTCCTTGGGAGGTACCTAAGCAAAGCTGGGAGCGTGTGCATATTGATTATTTGGGACCTATATTTGGAAAAAACATTTTGGTTTTGGTTGACGCCTATTCTAAATGGGTTGAAGCTATTATAACGACAAATATAACAGCTGACACGACAATTAAGATATTGAGATCAATTTTTGCTCGTTTTGGGTTACCAAAATTATTAGTGTCCGACAATGCTACAACATTTAAATCAGACGTATTTCAATCGTTTTTACGAAATAATGGTATTAAATTTAAAAGTTCTCCTCCTTATCACCCTGCAACCAATGGTGCAGCTGAGAATATAGTCAAGACTATTAAAAAGGGTTTGCTATCGGCTATGGGTACTAAGGGTAACTCTCAAAATGATTTAGACACAGTTTTGCAAAGAATATTGTTAGATTATAGAAATACAGAACATTGTACAACAAATCAATCCCCAGCAAAGTTATTTTTGGGTAGATCTTTAAGGACGCGCTTAGATTTTCTACGTCCTGGAATTGAAACTACTAATAATGATATAGTAACTAAAACTATTAAGAATAAACAGAAAAAACAAATTAAATTTTACAAAGGCAAGAGAATACGTAAATTTCAATTAAATGATATTGTAGCAGTTCGCGATTATAGATTTCAAAGACCGAGTTGGATTAAGGGAGAAATTAGAAAGATCATTGGTCCACGTTCGTATTTAGTTTATATTCCCAAATTAGACAGAATTTGGCGTCGACATATTAATCAGATTATTGAATTTTCTGATTTCTCCATTACCAATTCTAGAATAACTGACCCGTATGTTAGCGAATTTAAGACAGGTACACCGATGAACGAGAATGAAGAAGAAACAATTGTGATATCTGACGATGATAATAAAGACTGTAGTAGCAATTTAATGGCTAGACCGATTAGAATTAAGAAAAAACCGGATAGGTATGGTTTATTCAATTAAGATTTTTTGTTTTTTTTTTTCTCTTTTTCTCGATGTATAGTTGTAATTAGAATGATTGCTAATTAAGGGGGGAGGTAGTGTAGTATTCATGGCACAGCGCCATCTTCTGTAGAGTGTATGTACTGTTTGGACGGTGTTGCAATGGTAACATAATTGTGACTTGTGTGTAACGTCTTATTCATGTATCACTTCGTGAAATAAAATGTCAGACATCGGACGTGTTTTATTGTGAATACATCACAGTTTTATTAAAAGGAGAATTTATTTTTCCCGTTATTCATATTATTTTATTACGACTAAAATTCTGAGAGCATCGACTACTGAGAAAAGAGTTTCAGGACATCATAACAATTACATAATTGGCCTAACAGAAGCTGAGTAAATGAAATTATTTACATTAAAAAAAAAATACACTCTATTTTATTTATTGTGCGCACCACTACAACTAATTTAAAGCATATGTAGTTATAAACAAATAAAGTAACACTATATATAAACAAAAACATTCAATATATACATAAGTAACAATATGTTGTAAATGGTATAAGTAATCTTGAAGATAGATGCGTTGATGGAAAGAATAATGTAACAAAGAAGAAGAAACCACTTCTCAATTAGTCGTTTTTTTTTTTTAATTAGATTAAATTAGATTAAAAATTTATTTAACGCTTTTGGGGTACTTTGCAAGTGTCCGTTAAAGAGGGTTGCACTGTATAACAATAATAATAAACTGTGAAGATATGCGGAATGAGATTCTTCTATTATGCGCTTTCTCCTGGATTCAATTTAGTTTTTTCCAGCAAAAGATTTAAGCTTATACTCATATACCAATTAACTGCTACAGATTGTTTTGTTTCTAAAGATGATTTATCTCCGCTACACTGCTTCTTCCTCTGTTTCCCTTCGGCCATTTTTATCCCTGCGTCCTTTTGTTCGACTTAGCAGTTTCCTTCCGATTTATTTTTTCCACCATCTTTCGCTACGCGCGCCGTCTTGCTTCTGTGTCGTTACGTTTTCTCTAATGCCCTTAATTTGTTCGGCCGTCAGTAGGAGGAGAGAAAAAGCATCGCCTTGCCAGACGGCAATCAAGAGAAACAAAAAAACTATTATCTCTCCCGTAAGAATAAAGTGATTGCTTTTACTATACGCTGCGGCGGATTATTTTTATGAAGGCGTTGGGAAAATTTCAGATGCCACAGTGGCGAGTTTCTGTTCTTTTTGTACCGCGAGGCGAATGTCTTTCTTTCCCGTGGAATTTATTTGAAATTAAAGCGTTTTCTATTAAGATATTTTGTCAGCTTTAATAATATTTACAAAAGAATCAGAGAATATCTAAACCATTCATAATACGATTGAAAAAAGATCCATTTAGTATCACTGCAGTTGTTAATATAATGTAGGAAAGTACATATAAAATGAATGAAATAATAAAAATTCTTATGTATTTTAGTTTAAAATTCAACAAAAAGTAATCTAACGTGTTATTGAAATTTGTTTACTAAAGTAATATTAAGAATACCTAAGTAGATGTCGTTGACGAGAGGTGTCCCGCAAGTAAGTGTGCTTGGACCATTACTATGCTTAATATATGTTAACGATATGCCTGGAGATGAGATGATTTAGTTCGCTGATGGCACGTCTATACTCATAGGTGGTCACATTATTTTGAGAAATATATGAAGCAACTGCCACTTTATTCTAGCGGACGAGCATATAGTGAGTAATATACCATCTTGTTTTAATATCTCGAATAAGTTGATGGGAGGGTTAGCCAAGTTCGTGTTGATGTTCTTTCAGCTTTTTATGAGTGGTTTCTAAGTGGTGAAAATGAGTACAGATCTTGAAGCTGCGAGCATTTTACTGATGTTTGCATGAGTTTATTTGTGAATGAAAGGTTTTAACGTGCCATTACATGGGAAAATTTACTTTAGTATAAATTTTTAGTTATCCAGATTAAATATTCCTATAATTTCACCACGTTATTCATTAATTTGTTTTTGCTTTTGTCGTTTAGCCGGCACGCGTCTTAGTTTCGCTTCTTAGCATACCACGTCACACGCCACGCATGTTCATTATACGCACGCTTCAATCCCCACCTGCGTCGCATGTCTATATAACCGTGCATTTACTACGATCGTGACAGACTACGCTGTACAGCTCGTAGTCGCCCTCCGGGTGTGACACGACAGTAGCTTCCTCCTTCCTGTAGTACTATAGATCATAGTCGTTCTTCGGATGTGACACGACGTTAGTTTTTTTCATCCTTCTCTGATTGTAGATAGTAGCTACCTATCGAGAGTGACACGACGCAATCTTTCGTCTGGTGTTTGGATACATTTCGTAGTTGCCGCTCGGATATGGCACGATGCAACCAACAACTCCTCGTTTGATTATAGACTGTAATCGCTCCTCGGGGGCGTAATCTTTCGTTTCATGCTCGATTGTAGTTCGTAGCCGTCCATTGTGTACAATGTGTGCACAATGCAACCCTCTGCTCCTCGTTCGATTGCCGATCGTAATTGCCCGCGGGCATAACACGACGCGTACCTAATCTCAGTTTTTTTTCTTTCGTCGAACTGCAGTTCGTAGTCGCCCCTAGGGCGTGACACGACGTTAGTTTTGCGATAGCCGACGTAAAACCACGGCTAGAATCAGGCATTTCATGGTAAGATATAATCGCTCACCCACTGAAGGTACCTCACTAGGTGTTGATTTTATTCATTATTGTACAACGTTTAGTACCCGACGTAAGCAAACATCGCGCACAATTTAAAATCGGAAAGCTTACAACCGTCATTGCTGGCGTCGCCATTAGTTCAACTAAAGTTTCTAGTACGAATATGACACTTTGACAAAAGATATTTTACAAAAGTTTTGTAAAAGTTTCGAGAACACCAATGGAGATAGATCTGTAGGGTTTAACAGTAGATTCATTAAATGGAGTTTTTTTTTCCCATGGGCGGGTGTAAAACCCGAGGAAGGCAGCTCGGCCAGAGAGACCTATTGTGCCCCCATGTCTATATTTAGCCCTCTCGCTCAGGTTGCACCCTATCAAAGAAGTTCGCAATCTAGCTGAGAGTTAATTTGTCAACTCTGGGTTCGTCCAACCGATCTACCCCAAAGTGCTTCTGGCTCTCCCCATCCACTGCCGAGCAGTTGAGAAAAAGGTGAGCAGGAGTTTCCTCCGCCCCCCACACCTCCTGCACAGGGGAGAGTCCACTAGCCCCATGCGGTGCCTGTGTTTACTTAGTGCGCAGTGCCCAGTTAAGATTCCTGTGAGTAATCTCAATCTGTCCCTGCTCATAAAGACTGCTTTACGGAGTCTTTCCTGATAAGGTTGGAATCCTAGGGATTTACAGTGTCTAGCGCCGGCAAGTCTATTCCAGAGGGAACATGATCCCAGAGTGACCTGGCACCCATCTCAATGTAACATTAAGATGTTCCGTCAGCTGTTTCAGTATTCTGTGGCACCCCAGTACCATCTCAGAGTCAAATCTGACAGCCCGCAAAGCTTTGAGGGCAGCTTGGCTGTCGGAGATGATTTCAATCCTTCCATTTTTGCGTGGGCAGTTTGAGATGCCCTCAGCACAAGTCTGAATGGCAATGATTTCGGCTTGGAAGGCGGTGGGGGAGGTCCCTAGGCTAAAAGCTTCCCCTTCCCGCTCGCCGTCCCTCCAGATTCCAATGCCCGTGCCTTTACACGTTTTCGAGGCATCGACGAACCAACGGGATATACCTCGATTTGGTTTGCGGATGTATGCAATTGCAGTTTCTCTGTTGGAGATATCTACCCTGTATCCCCCAGAGAAGCTGAAAACGAGCGAGATCTTATCTGCCTTTACGGACAGTGGTACTGTTTGTTCGATGTAGTTGAAGATGCTGGTATGATCTCCGACTTTGCCGGAGAAGCCCTTGCATCCACTACATTTTGCTCTGTAGGCCCCTAGGACTGCCCCAGACCACAGCACCAACTGCAGCGGGGAAGCCCAAGAATGGTCTCCATAGCAGCAGTCGGCGCCGAGGACATGGCTCCCGTGATCCCCAAACAGGCAATCCTCTGGACTTTGCTAAGCGCACTTATAGCATAGCCTAGATTTGCTTTATGCCACCAGACCACCAGGGCAGCCAGACCAGCGAGGCGTAAGTTATAGAGGGTACTATGACCTTCGTGTACAACCAGTGTACCATTGAAGGCTTTAGCCCCCACGCTTTACCGAACATACCTCTGCAGGCCCAGAAGTTCCTGATGAGTTTGACGTCCAAGATAACACCCAGGTATTTAACCTCGGTTGATACGAGTATTTTGGAGCCGAATGTAGTGGGACACTGGAGATTGGAGAGTTTTCTCCTCCAAGTGAACGGAACCATAGTCGTTTTACTGGAGTTGACATTGAGAGCCTCTCTTGTACACCACCTCTCTACAAGCCTGAGCGCGACTTAAATGGAGTTACCATAAGCCTGACATTTTATCTAGTGAACGCATCCGTTTTTAAATTTAGCATATCACTATAAAATATTTAATATCGCGCTGAAAAATAGCTAGTCTAAGCTATACGTTACACGTCCTCCAGTCTCGTAACTTTACAACGCGTCATCAGTTGGTCTTTTCGATTTCTTTTATCACTTTTTCTTCTCCCCTACGTACCGGTTCCATTAAAATTACCCCGTATCGGCAGTCTTAAATCCCTCAAAAGCGTCACATCGACGTGTCGAAAATCGCATTTCAATAATTCATACAGCATATCACTTCTCCACGCTCCCCTCCGATCTTGACGCTTGAAACGCCTGTCCAAATAATAAGAAGAGGGGCTTTAGAGCTCTTTTCGCACTTTTTCACTTCTGCGGCAGTCGCGCTGCCGTCAGAGGTTCCCCGAAATCCCGCTGACAGAGCCCGCGCTATGGAAAAAAGATCCCAACGTGATGAAAACGACGCGTTAAGAAGTTAAGCGAATGATTGAAAGGCACCAGCGATGTGGGGATACGTTAGCGGAATGTAAAAAGGAAAGGAGTGGAGTAAGAGCATTACGGGGAAACGATGGAATGGAATTACTTTGTGAAGCGTAATTGAGTTATGAGGTACGCTTGTACAAAGGGCTGGTAAAATTTAAGGTGATCATGCGAGAGTACGGTACGGACTTGCATTGAATTCTAAAGTAGATTTCTTACTGAAAAGCAGTATTTTTAGGTTAGATTAGATCAAGATTGGGGAGACTCTGTTTCACCGCAGTTTCTTCAGGTACGTTGCAGTTCTTTTTATGACAGAAAACATTGTCTAATTTTGCTTTTTCAATTAGGCCTATCATCATTAGAAATGGTTTGTTTTCGTAGTTATTACTCTGAGGTGGAAGAAGCCCAGATCAAATAAAGCGGAAAAATGTTTTTCGGTAATAATTTGAGAAAAGGCCTTATGAAGCCTAAAAAATAGGTTAAAGCAGCAAAGATTCAGAGTATTTTTGTGGATTAAAATGTAACTAAGAATAAGAAATAATTCAAGGAAGAATTTTTGATATTAGAATCTTAATACTTGACATACTTAAAAGGAACAATAAAAAAGTTACAACAGATTAGACTAGTTGTAAGAGCACAGATTTCTTGCTTCCATTACCGAAAATCATATTTTTAATTTGCTTTCATTGTATGATCTTCTAGTTATATCTTTAAAATATGATAAAGGTATTATATAAGTACATATATATTGCTATGGAAACAGACGTATGGAATATAATTTAGTGTCATTTAAAACAGGTTTGAAAGCCAAAATAAGAAGTAATTGAAAGTTGAAGTGCATATTCGATTGCCTACTTTACTGGCAAATTTTGAATTTATAAAAATGACTATAAAAATGGACCATCTTAGGAATAGGTGCTAAGTATGTCCTTGATTATAATGTATACTTTATTTTTTGTATTAATTCAAGCTTACCTGGTATATTTTTTATATTTTGCCCGGGGAGATTTTTTCATTCTTCGGGATGTTTATTTGGTGTCTTTTGCTGTATTCCCCTCAAGCTAATGTAAATAACGGTATCTTAATATCAATTACTGACAGCGATAACAATCCCAGGCTGATTACTGGTAATTTTAGTTTAAATCCTCATTCTACCTACGGCCACGAAAGAGGACGGTTGATATTTAACTCCTATAACGATTTTTATGTCACACTCTCAAAAATATCAAAGTTCCACTAAGTGTTTACCTAAAAAAGTATCGATATTACTCCTAAATAACTTAAATCCCTACTTTTATCTGTATAATTGTCGAGAATTTCCTATAAAATTTCCTACGAAAAATCCTGGCCAGAATACCACTCCATGCTATTAACCGATGGGGACCAGGTGCGTCCCCGAGTGGCGGATAGGAGAAAGGCCATCTTGTCAGGATTCGCTCAAGACGAGATGATTAGTGGCGGCTATAAGTTTGTCCTATCTGCTTAAAACCGGAGCAGGGTGAATGAAAACCTCGCTCGAGCTGTTGTGTCGTGGCTAAGGACTTGCACAGGGTTCTACAACAATGCCAGTTGTTGCTTTTGGCTACCGAAAGCGCAACTGTTAAACCAGGTCCCGAAAGGGATGGGCGGTCTTGGCTTCACTGCACGGACCGAGAGGAGACAACCTCAACAAGAACCTAAATCCTAAGGTGGCGGACTAGGCTGATGGGATACGTGGCTGGATAGAAGACCAGTCTACTAGTCCAACTTTGGGGCACCTGGCGCACCCCATTGTATTTAGCCATACCTCTGCATGCGGGGCTCTGCGGAGGTGGACCTTTTCTTCTCTAACTACTCGTGGATTCAACCATGGAGGAAGGACGTTTATTAGCGGTACGACATCGCAAAAAAAAAACAGGAATTGGAGCGGGATCTCCATAAGAAGCCTTCCACTTCCAAACTGAGAGTACCTCACAAGGAAGGAAGAAAAGGAGGAGCAAAACGACTGGAGCAGATTGGGAAACAGGGTGGGATCCATCCCTTCTCAAATTGCATGGCACTGTGTAACTCAAGGGCCTTGAACCTGGGAGCACGTGAAATCGAAAAGAGAGACTTACCTAACCTGGGGCCTTCTGATAGCCTACACTTTCTGAAAGGAATAGGATTGGAAGGCCAACTTTAAAAACAGCAAGAGCAGGGGTTACAACAGATCTTTTAGGTCGCAATATAATATCACCCTTGCAATATATGCATACATACATTGACCGATACGGGGGCCCATAGAACCGAAAGTCCAACCCGCAGAGTGCCCGTTCGCAGTCAAGTTGGTATTTCATCAAGTATATCCCGCCTTAAAAAGAAAATAATTAATTGGTTTCAATTGAATATTAACCAGTAAATAAGATTTATAATTTCTGTTCACAACACGTTAATTTGGGGTTAGATTTATAAGAACCACCATTATTTTTAGTTATTTCAGGAATTTTTAATATTTTAGGGTTGTCTTCAAAACCTCTAAGATGGTCTGTGATAAAGTAGTTATTTTTAACAAATATCGATAACTCGGATAGTTATTTTTAGATATATCGATAACCCAGATTATAGTTTTCTAATAAATTTAGTTTCTGCTATTTACGGATAGATGGCTGTGACTTTTAAATTTACTCTTCTTATTTTGACGTTTCGTTAACCTCATTCATTTAAAGCGCCAGGAAAGTTTCAATACGTATTTTGTATTAGATAAACTGTTTTATATAGTATTTACGATTCCAACATACTGCTGTGAACTGATGGTACCAGCATATAATTGAAAGTGAAAAATTAAATTAAAAATTAATTAACTAGCTCAGCAAATAAAAATTCAAAAGGGCGCAAAAATTCTTTGATCTCAGAGTAACTTTCATGAAAAGTAATAGTGGGCGTTTGTAAAATTTGACTTACTTTAAAATCCCCAAAGACTGAAATGGTTGATTCAAAAATAAAAGAACTGTAATTTTTAAAATGATATTTACAATCATAGATTTTATTGTTCAAAAAGAAAAAAGAAACAAAAAACATTTAATTACAAACAACAGGGGAAAAAACCTTAAGACAGAAAGTCTTGGATTAAAATAACCCCTTCGTGAATTTACAATTAAAAAGGACAATGCAATCCTTTAGCAAAACAAAATGGTAGATTCGTTCTAGAAGGAATTTCTTATACCACAAAAAATCCACGCGGTCACAAAATTTTAAACCAACCTATAATTTACACGTGGAGAAACAAATATAAATTAAAAATGAAATTCAAATCAAGCTCAAAGCTTCTTTTCACCTACCCCGAGGTGATTAAACTACAATAACTTTGAAAACTACAAAAAAAAAACGGAAAATTTAAACTCTAAACGCGATCACTTCTAAAACGAAAATTATTAACGAGCCTTACATATAAATTGTGCACAAACAACATAACACCTATTAATAACTAGTGAGTTGCTAGATGGACGATTTTAAAATTTCAAAACAAACGAACTACATCTTAAAATAAAAATGAATTACCAAAAACGGTAACCAAGACAACTAAAACAAAACAGTACACACGCTCGTCAATCTGGTAACTGAAAAGGTCTCAAGATAACACAGTCATATATATATATGAGATTAACTGCGCGCTTCAAACATTGCACGAAATCGCAAAAAAAAAAAAAAGTATATTACATTGAACAAAATATACAATCCTGGTGTACGCAAAATGTACAAATAAATGAAATTAACTTTACACAACTGAACAAATAAAACAATACTAACAATTAAATCAATTAACAAAATCTTTTCAAAATAAATAAATATTAGAATAGCGGAAACTCTATCCTTGCTCTGACAAAACCAATCCGGACTGAACAAAAATACAAATTTAAATTTCCGAAACCCGGAGTGCCATTCCACAGCAATACGTATCTGTGATTTAAGATTCTCAAAAGTGGTAAAACATAGCATTTTGGTAAAGAAATAAAGAATTAAGCTTGTTTTGTGTTAAAACATTCTTTTATTTGTATGTTTAATTTTATAATTTAACACACCAAGCCAAACATTTGAAAAAAAAAGCAGGGACTAAAAGTGCACCAGTTTGTAACAGATTGCCAAGTTAAAAAAAAAAAATAAGGCTTATTTACGACTACTATGAAAAGACATTTATACGTAACAAGTGTTCAAATACGTTTTCATTTTAGTCGAACCGTTTGCGGTACCTCCTGATATTGGAGTTTAGAGATTGAAAAAATTAGCCGGTGGTCTAAATTTTGTAATATTTTCCTAATGGCTGTTTGAAGTTCCTATACATTCTGATATATTTGATTCCACGCATAATTCTTCAAATACGCTCAAAGAAAAAAAATCAATGCGGATAGAACGAGAAATCGTAGCAAAATAGTTCTCAAAGATCCATCTGTAAATCAAGAAGTACTCATACTTGCGTATTATGGCTTATTTCATAGCATAATGTGTTATGGCATTTTGTTTTGGGGAGGGTCAAGATATGTGAATAGGATTTTAATCTTACAAAAACAAGCCATAAGAACTATAGCTAATGTTCGTCACACGGAATCATGCAGACCATTATTCAAGAGATTTGGTATTCTAACCTGTATAAATCAATATATTTATGAAGTTCCTATACATTCTGATATATTTGATTCCACGCATAATTCTTCAAATACGCTCAAAGAAAAAAAATCAATGCGGATAGAACGAGAAATCGTAGCAAAATAGTTCTCAAAGATCCATCTGTAAATCAAGAAGTACTCATACTTGCGTATTATGGCTTATTTCATAGCATAATGTGTTATGGCATTTTGTTTTGGGGAGGGTCAAGATATGTGAATAGGATTTTAATCTTACAAAAACAAGCCATAAGAACTATAGCTAATGTTCGTCACACGGAATCATGCAGACCATTATTCAAGAGATTTGGTATTCTAACCTGTATAAATCAATATATTTATGAAGCCATAATGTTGCGTATGATAATAAGAACGAACTGCCTAGACAGGATGCGATACTTATGGGCACTGTTATATAATAATATTGACAAGTGTACACATATGTAATGCTGTCTCACACGAAATAAATATATCATATCATATCATATCACAGCAAACTTTAAGCAGGTTTCTATAATAAGCAATACCTTCTGGAGCGCCTCTTCGGTTGTGCATAAAATGATAACGTGACACAATATTTTCATTAGGCTTGAAAGAGTAAGTAATGAAACACATGAAAAAAAAAAACAATACTCTACTTCCGTAAATATTTTAAGGAATATGAATAACAATCAATATCAGAGGAAAATGTGTTTAAAAATTGAACAGTAGTAGCAGATTATTCATGACAAAATAATGATGCGACTATCACTCAAACAATGTGATATCTTTAAAATATCAGAAAAATACTACATTCTAAGCGACATATTGCTCTTATCGATCATATTTAATATAAAGATTCAATAATTATGCAAGTTATGCAATTACGATTTAGCACATTATCATCGTCTGTTCTAAAATCCAATACACAGGACAATAAAATAAAAGATAGCCACTAAAAGTGTATTGTATAAAAGGGGGTAAAAAAAGGCAAAAATAAAGTTGGAGAATTAAAAAAAAAAGAAAAAATCAGTTTTTCAACACATATTGTACCTATACAATTGTCTAATAACGGAAAATTACATTCCTATAGACATATCGCTTATACCGGTAATATTCCATACAGAGAATTAGTTACTTATAATCTTAAAAAGGATATTTGTAGGCAAATGTGAGGGCCATCGACCTGTATAAAATTTCGGAAAAACAAACCGGAAAATAAATATTTTCTTTAAAGAAAACTACGACTTGACAATATCATCGCCACCTATTCCGAAATTCATTTCACAAACAATAAAATAAAAGATAGCTACTAGAGGTGTATTCCACATTCTACAAGTGCTACCTATCGGGGTGAATGGACCAACTTACTAATCCACCTCCTTCAAAGAACGCGTTCTGGAAGAATGCCCGAATTCTATGTTTGACTATATTTAACCAAAATCTTCTTGTTCGATTGCTATGTTTTGTTAATTTAACACAACTTCTTCTCTCAGTGTACCTGTTGAAAAATGTATACATAGGACACAATTTGCAACATTTATCAGAAAAATGAAAAGATCATAAATATACCAGTAGCATTACATTTTAGCAATTCTCTACAAGGTACATACTACTAGTCCAACACTTCAAATATAAAAATTGGTCTATGTCGGGTGTTGAAAAACTTGCATTAAATATAATACAATAACCGCTTAAGGGGTTGAAGACTTACTCAAATATTATTTGTTTTCTAAGACATACCGTGCTAGTAAGAGACACGATGTAATTTATAATATGCTGTAGATGTTACGTAGCACGTACTAAATACCTACCTGTGCGAATTGTGCTCTCGCATTCGCAATACCCGCACAATATCGCCCTTCGTCACGTTCGAGCATGCAAATCTGGACCGACTACTAGACACATCCTAATACCCCTAATCAGAAATACGGACGCCGTCTCAGCACTTATCAACACGTCCGCACCATAAACGGATCTCTGCCTCCAAGAAGACTGTCTTACTTGATTAGGGATACCGTTCCGCTTAACTGGGAAATACGCAGCCCTAGCCAATTTTACAAGATATTATTAATTATACGCGCTCGCTCACTGTGGTGATGCTAACTGTATTACCGATATCGAAGATTCGTTATCTACGTGGATGTCGTCCTACGGAATTTCTATTTAAGACAACGAGTCCGGGTAGTGGGCGTCTGATTATTAAGCGTTTCCTCAATTAAGACCCCTGAAATTCCGATTAGTTGAAGTTGAGTTGATGTTCTGCATCGGAAGCGTCGTATCTAATGATTCCTTTGTGAGATTCAACTATATTCAAAGCTTTCAGTTCTCGAAATTCATTAAGAAGACTAAAATAATATTTAATTATCCAATCGGATTTTTTTCGTAAGCTGCGCAAAGCTTCGCCGATTGCCTCCGCCCTGGGCGGCCCCAATCCATTTTGTTGAAGGCTTCTTATGATCCTCTATACAGGATGTTTTGAAACATCTTTTAAAAATTTTAAGGGCATGTAGTACGATCGAAAATAAGGTTAAAAGTCATAATAAACATATGTGCACAAATTAACTGTTTACGAGATAACCGATTTTATCGCAATTGCAGAATAAGTTTGCTTTAGCGGTTTTTATTAAGATGTTATTGCATTTTAACATAAAATAAATTATAACTAAAGAAGATGTCAAAATGACATTCCTTCCATTTCGACACAGGATCTACATCTGCTGTCATAAGGAAACGCGCACTCTTTCAAAAACAAGGTTTTTCTCGTATTATCTGGCAACAGTGTTCTATTCGTTGGCGCAACTCGGGGCCAAGCAATGGGACCTGCTCGCCCTATCCATCTCCCAGGAAATTCATTGTTAAGATGTTCCCTAACAGCACGCGTAAAGTGCGGTAGAGCTCCATCTTGCATAAACCAGAAGTTCAGTCTTAGATTTATAGGTAAACCTTCCAAAAGTTCAGGTAAAGTATTTTCCAAGAACTCGAGGTATGCAGGACCTGTTAAGCGTTGTGGCAAACAATCGGTCTTAACAAGCGTTCCCCTATCATGCCTAGCCAGATGTTTAGAGAGAAACGTTGCTGGTGCCTGGCTTCAACGGTAGCATGAGGATTCTCGTCACACCAAACGTGATTGTTGTGGAAATTAAATATTCCATTTTTAGTAAAATCAGCTTCATCAGTGAAAAGGATGTTATCAGCGAAATCTGGCCGATCAGCAGCTGTTCGCAAAAACCACTCACAGAAAGCCCTTTTCGCTTGATAATCCGGAGCAGTAAGGGCTTGTACCCGTTGGATATGGTACGATATGTTATATTCATGTACTACTAGGAACACTCGCTGTTATCTCGTAAACGGTTGATTTGTGAGCATATGTTTATTATGACTTTTGACCTTATTTTCGATCGTACTACATGCCCTTAAAATCTTTAAACGATGTTTCAAAACACCCTGTATATCCTACTGATGGACGCGTTTGGCTTCTTTTGTCGATTCTCGGTTGAAATTATATTTTTTTCTTCACGTCTCTCCTCTTATACCTGCAATATGACAGACTCGCTTCTGCGTAGTTATTGATATGTAAATATTTGATGTGCAGATATTACTGCCATATTTTGTACATATTGTACTGGTTGAATAAATTAACATTATTTAATTTACTTTTATCTAATTTTTAAATAATAAAAAGGATATAAAATGTCGCAGTAAACAGCCACACGATTTCCAGGTAATGTAGGAGACCTCTGCATGTGGCAAGTTTCTTCAAAGGCATTTTCCTTTCATAATTTTCCCTTCAGGAGGTAAAGATGATCAGTAGTGAAATACCTACACATCGAAATCAAATATTGGAATTTGAATATTATATATTTATAACAGTTATTGACAGATCGAAGTTGGATCAAGTTTCAGTTCGAAGGAACATATTTTTTTACAGCCTATTTATTTTACTTAAATTTAGTTTAAAAATGGTTTTATATGTATTTGCAATCCAAATGCATTGATATGTCAACAAAAAGACAGTGAAAATTGCCGGAATACGGTTTGGTCAAAAATTGGCGTGTATGCAAGGTTGCATATCCTTTGTACAGATTGTTAAGTAAATGTAGTAATGAGTATTGAAATTTTTTTAGTAGTATTTTTCCTACGATGTACACATACCAACCTTTATTTTATAATGAATGTAAGGGGATTCCATAATTTTGCAATAATTATATTTGTTTCAATTTAGTTTAAATACTTCATAGTTCCTTTGGTCACATGAGCATTCTTATGTATATTACTGGGTTTGTGCATGTGTTTGCTGTTCCGAGTCTAATCATACATCCTGAATGTAACGAAGGAGGTGAATATACGAGCGAATCTGGATTGTCACTACGAGGAAATCACATTCGGAGGTACTCTGGCGTCTGTATGAACCGATAAACGAGGTATTTGGTCAAAATATTGTTTAAATTATTATATAAATGAATGGTAAAATTCTATAATATTTTGAGGTTATTATTTTCGTATAAGATTAAAATTCTGAGCCTTTTATAAGTGGCCAAACGTGGTTGGTGGTTTTCTATTCTCTTTATGATAGCGCGGGATATTTTAAAAGTTCCTTTTTGAATTAAAGAATCTAAATTATACTGGATAATTGATAATACTTGTTTGAATATCCCAAATAACTATACTCACCTTGAGTAAGAGTTCTCATGTTTCTGATATCAACTTATTAATAAATTATACATGTTAT
This sequence comes from Protaetia brevitarsis, assembly GCA_004143645.1. Lineage (NCBI taxonomy): Eukaryota > Metazoa > Arthropoda > Insecta > Coleoptera > Scarabaeidae > Protaetia > Protaetia brevitarsis. Next base: position 2,774,006 of record RXPK01000118.1, read on the forward strand.
TAATGATTGCACTGTTTTATTAATGGAATTGTATTGTGTCTATCATTAAAGAAGTAAAAAAAGAACGATTCATTACGACCTATATGACAGGTTAAGGTTTAGAACGAGTGCACTGGTGCAAAACCCGCTCTTTTACGGGTGCACTAACTTGGTGCAAAACCCGCTCTTTTACGGGTGCACCAGCTTGGTGCACCAACTCCGATCAGCGAACCAGTTCCGAAAGAACAGGTCCAATCCGGAGCAGCCATCCCTAGTAGGAAGGTATCTGCGAAGAAAAGGCAGATCTAATTAGAAAGTTATTTATTTATTTTTCTTTTCCGTAAAAAAAAAAAAAAACATTAGCCGCATAATCACAATAATATCTATAATAAATATCTTGTATTTCTCTCAGTTCGGTGAATTTAACGGACATTCCTAAGGCAGTTTTCAGCCCTTGCGAAGACAATCGCTATCGATGTCTGTTAGAGAATTTCAATTCGAAAGCATTCACTAGCCAACCTCCGTGAGAGACGTGTCTCGAGTTATAAATTTTAACGACTATTTTGATAAAATTTTGTTTATTCAAAGTCCAACCTAAAAACCATGGTAACTTTAAAGCAAATTTAATTATATCAATTTTACTCGCATTTTACCTAGAGAATTGTTGGGTAAATTTTCTCCAACGACAATATTCCCGACATATGTTTCTGTCCTAAGCCATTCTCCGCAATTCGATATTCTGATCCGATCTACGGCTCTGATGCCTGCTGATTTGATTCCTCCAAACGTATTCCGCACCCAAATCAACCTAAAAATGATCGTATTTTTTTAATCGTAATCTAAATTTTAATATACTTATAAGATATTCATTTTAATATGTTCGGCAAATTGTTTAGTTAGAAAAGTTGTAAACGATCACCGATCAATTTGCGTTCTTCTCTGGTGAAAAATTTTTATAGGTGACCGCAACAAATTTTACTATCAAGATGTATTCAGGGCCACGAACGTTGCTTTAATTTTGAACTCATTCGTTTTTTGATGCAATATTTTTCCACCTGTTAAAAGTAAACTAAAATTATAAATTGTTTTTCTAATGTGTCTTTTTAGTACTTGAAAATGCACTGAGAATTAATGATTTAATTATCTCTGACCTACTCCCAAATGAAATAGATGTATACAATTATCTATCTCTTTCGATGATTGTACATTTTTGCTAATTGAAGTTTCTATGTCGATTTTATGTTCGGTATCGTTCATATGTTGGCGCAACGCTGGATGATTCAAGTTTTCATATCGATAACATGCTGTTGCTCTTTGAAACTGGTTCCGACTCGCACAGTTAGTTTTTCCAATATAAATTTTATTACACTTACTACAACCGATTTTTCTAAATGCCCATCTTTCATTGGGAATGAGATTTATCTTTGACGTTACAATAAAAGAAATCTTTATATGATTTTATGGCGATAGTTTATTTTTTATGTAATAGTGGCAGTTTTTATATTAATATTAGATGACATCAAAATTTATGGCTGGAACATTTAGTCGGATCATCTGTATTATTCCCGCGATACGGCTTTTAGCATTGTCTCCATTAATGCAATGCAATTTAACTATAATTATGAATAATTTACACCTGCATATCAAATTCGTGTTTAATAAATACTATACCATTGAGTTGTAATAAATTCTTCACGTCCTACGAAGGATTATTCCGCACATTAATTTACCAATGAACATTATCAAAATATTTTAATAAGAACATGCTAACATTTCCTTTACATATTAACAAATTTATACCTTTTCTACATATATGTATTGTTACAAATTGTTAAACTTTGTTGCCGGTAAAATTTAATAACCCCTTTGTCTATGGCGCAATATCTCTTTGATATAGCCCGAGTAGCGAGAGATGTTAATGAACATCAATACATGTACCCCGTATACGATATCCTGACAAATATGCGAGCTCGACGAAAACGGATTTAGCTTTTGCGCAACCCATTTGTGACACAGCCCATTAATGATTAGGATGTGAAAATCGTCACGTATGCGTAGATAAGTTTGAGTACTTTTCCTCATTAGAGGCATAAATAATATTTGAAATTGATTTGAGTATTGTCGCGGCAAACTTACGATAATCTGTGTTATATTTGTTTTTAAAAAAAAAATATTATATTATAGGTATTTTAAATTTGATGTACAACCTCCGCAATTCGATTTTGCACAGTTATATGTGAAATTAGATTTGTTCCATTACGTAACGTTGCACGTAGTATCATTTTTGAAATTATAGAAATAATATTTCAGTGTGAGACATTCCTGTAGCTTTATTAGATCTGTCAAAACATTTGAAGCATATCACAAATATTGCATACACAATTTGGGTGCTTATGAATCAGAGGAATTCCCTCTCATGATATAGTCAATCGCGAACAAACTAACGTCTCTATCTCACTACGCAACCGTCTATTTAATAATATCAAAGTAATAAGGCTTCCTCAGGTAGTATTGACACCCCTCTTTTTCTGTGTATTTTAACACATCCGCTGTTTAAATGCCCAACGACCGACTGTAATTGATAACTATTAATTACGCAATATACTCCTCCTTGTGATAGGAATAACCGGACACGTAGGTAAAGCTTCTCAGACTCCTAGAATGCATTAAATATGTTTACGGATAACATTGCAATAATTGTTGTAAATCAAAATTAATATTATTGTGGAACAAAATCAAGATTATTTGCTCAGTTAATATTAACAATAACTTCTACTCTGTTAGATGCTGTGCGTGTATTAGGCTCCTAGTGTACGATCATATCCAATGAAAAATAACAAACATATCGATTTATGTATAGATAAAACTTAGTAGTTGTTTGTTTGGAGTTCCAATTGCGAGATTCGTGACGCGCAGACCCTTAAGGTAATATATATGGTTCTGTTTGTTTCATTAAAATACGTTATATCTGTGGGCGGGTAGCAGTGGTCTTTTCGAATATTTGTAATAAAAAATATTATTACGTATTTCATATAAACTCAATCTTAACCAGTCATGTAGAAGCCTTAAAAAAAACTAAAATCCTGATTTTATATGGAATGTATATCTTTAAGTCATTAATATTTCTCTTGCTATCCTGAAACTAGATTAACTTTAACCCAAAATAGTCTAAATTATATGTATTTAAAAATTTTCAATGGTTTACTAAATGAGCTCAAAATAATCAATTCTTTGGCAAATTTTCGTAAGAAATTATTGATTTTTTGTGTAGTCTGGAACCCTATAACATCCAAGACTTTCTTAATGGCAAGTAAATTGTATTTGATAATTGGTTATGACGTATTGTACTGTTATCATATTATCTATAAGTACATGTCATCTATCTATGTTGAAGATCTGACAAAAGAGACTTGTAGAATAACATTGTTAAGCGATGGGATCATCAAATGATCAAGTTCAAAATGTAGTTCAATGTATTTGCATGCTAGTAAAATTTGGAAGAGTCTTAGAACCGCAAAGATAACTTCGTGAATTCAATGCGAAGATATGAAATAGAAATATTTATTTGAAACAATATCCAATAAAAGCAGACAATGATGAAATTCGTCAACAAAATACAAACAGAAATAATGAATTAATTAAATTAAACTAAATATTATTATTTACAAAATCAGCGATTGAATATCAACTGCTTTTATATTGCAATGCAGTTTATTATATAGCTTGCAACCCATGCATTTTAACTTTTTTTTTTGTAAAACTGCAGTTTTTTGTCTTGGTGGTAACAAGCGGGTGAGTCAAAGGTTAATAAAGATCTTATGGCTTGTTTTTGATGCAGAAATATTCTCGTTGCGAAAGTGCTATATGTTATCCGAGAATAGAAGTTGGCATAGAAAAAACTTTTCAAAAATCTCATAACTGCTGCATCTTCAGAGATTATAAAGAGCATAGCAGGTCCGCGCCAGTTCACCACACAGTGCGTCAATATGGCTAATCTAATTAACCTTTTCATCAAAGTTAAGCCGTTGATTCCATATTTACATCTATTTAAAAAAAACGGTTAGTTTTATCAGAATTAGTTATTAATGTATTATGGATAAGCCTCATTCAAGTTTTAATAAGTAAAAAAGCTCTAAAGTTTTGCAGATTTAACTTTAATAAATTATGGGTTAACCAGATATTAAACTTGTGTAAAAAATATAATCTTAGTCCGGTTTTTCAAAATTCTAATACTTTAAGAAATAAATTGAAATTTAATATTGAAATTATTGATTTTAAAAAATGTTCTGGGATTTATAAGATCAAATGCGGTGTTTGTAATAAAGTATATATAGGTTAAACAAAGAGGAATGCGGAGATTAGATTTAAAGAGCATTTATATCATATTAAGGATCACAATGCCGATAAATTCGCTTTGGCGTATCATTTTGTTAATATAGGACATACTTTTTCAATTGATGATTTAGAGTTAATTAAGTCTTCAAATTGTAAGAATCTTAATATGTGGGAAGCTATTTATATGAGAAAACATATTAATAGCTTGCTCAATACTGATTTAACACCCTTAATTACAAATATTTAGAATTTATTGAATATAGTAGTCCTGATGATTAAATTTTTTGTAGCCTAGGATATACTTACTATATTTACGCATTTAGTTTTTGACAATACACTTGTATGTACACCTGAAGATGTTAGCTTAGCTAACGAAATGTACATTGTGTTTAGATGATTAAAGAATTTGTGAGACTGAAGTTCATTGGTATTTCCTGTTAGTTATCAGTATATCTCACAGTGCTCGATTTACCTTCTATTTAATTAAAAAAGCTCTGTTTAATTCTACAAAAAGCTATGCTGATATGATCAGCATAATTTGTGATAACATCACTAACATTCAGTGAAAATAAATCATTTATATAAATTTAAAAAAAGGGTTGGTCCCAGCACAGATCCTTGGTGCACTCCAGTTGAAATACTACATCCATCCGAGTGCACACTATCACAAACAACTTTTTGATGTCGATTAGTTAAACATGAGCTACATCGCTCCATCACTGACTCGTAAATACCGTACCTTTTTGTAGCTTACATAATAATATAAAACGATCAATGCAATCGAATGCTTTAGACAAATCGATTAGCATAGCCATGCAATGTATTTAATTATCAAAAGATCTATGGATTTCGTTAACACGATTAAACAAAGTTGAGTTAATTGAACATTTTGAAACAGAACTATGTTGATGTTTCGATAATAAATTAACTTTCAAGAAATAATTGAAAATATTAGTATTTATTGTTCTTTCACCAACAAAAAAATGAAATAAAAATATAAATAAATACAATTCAGAAAAAATTGCTAAAATGGATATAGCGCGAAAATTAGCTAGATCGTTAACCTTTTTCGAAAACAGGCATTATATACGCGCAGTAAAAAAACAAAAATCGGAATATTAGGTATTAGAAGAATTGTGAATTGTGGATCAGAACTATATGACCTCGTTATATGTTACCTACCTAAGACACTCCCGCCATTCGCATTTATTTTTTAACATTAAATTTGAACGAGCTTTATAGTACAACTGCGTCATATATATAAAAAACGAAAAGACTTCGATCTAAAAGTTTACTTTTAAACAGCATTAATGTACGCTTACAGAAAAAAAAAAAAACTTTACTTCAAAAGCTTACGTGAAGATAAGGGATAATAGGTTATTGAATTATTCACTCATCTCAGTTTTTGTCGACAGCTTTCCAAGCTAATACAACTAAAGAGTTTTATAATAAATACAGAAAGGCTTTTGTTGTAAATTTCAGCAGGTATATTTTTTTTTACAGAAAAAAAAAAATGAACACGAAACGTCGTTGTTTTTACAAGTAGATATATGAAAGTAATAAGAGCTTATGCCTTTTTATAGTAGCAATGGAAAGTAGAACCAACAGTGTTTGAGTTGTCACGAAGTGGAAAACAGTACTATTAAAGTGGAACTTTTCTGTAAAATAATTGCACAAAGTGCTCGTTATATATGCAAATAGAAAAAATATATGATTGCTTCACTACGGTCTTCTTGTTAGATTAATTATTATTTTGGTTAACTTGACAATATTAATATTTATTAACTTGACAAACCTGTTTGTAATTTAATATTTGTCATTTCCCAGTATGGCATTCACTGAAACTGGCTCTTCTCTAAAACCTCAATTGTCATATCACTAATGAAATACAGAAGTTAAAACAATTACCGCTTTACAACTAATTGACGTTATAAATTAACACGTCTGAATTAACTAATTTCGTTTGATGTACAACATATGCCTACACTGATCGAGAAACATTTCACGATACCAGAACGGAGCGCGCTGTTCTTGTTCAATTTTACTTATTTGCGAATGTTTGCGAATTGCTTGCTCATTTTCTTGGTTTCTTGTTAGGTATGAGCAGGAGTGAACACAAATATTTCTGAACTGGACCTTCGCCAATGACTGTACCCGATATTACCTACTTATGTATGTAATAGCTTTTAGTAGTTGCTCTATTCCTACATATATGTATCAAAATAGGTGTATTTGGATCAATAAAATCATTTATTATAGTTATTATTTATTTCATTAGAGTTGGACCCGTCCTCATGTGTACATCGGTCCATATATCTACACACGGTTTGTAAATATTCGCCAAGAACCTACACGTGACGACCTTCTTGTTAATTCTTAGCTCTTCATCTTAATTCAAAAACACGGTCCCGGGAGCATCATCTACGAGGGCGTCGCTAAAGCGCCTGTTCTTGGTGCCGCGAAGGACTGTGTGCCTCCCGTGTTTGCTTTCGGCAGACACTACCGCGTTCATGTCGACCCCTACGTCGAATCATTGCCTTCGATTGCCGTCTATACAGACGGATCAAAGACAAAAACAGGGACAAGTGCGGGAGTTTTCTCTCCAGACCTTAAGCCCAACTTAGGGTTGACACTAGGTAGGTTCGCTACGGTTTCCCAAGCTGAGGTTTTGGCGATCCTGCATGGTGCCGAAGAAATTTTAGCAAGGGACATTAAGGGACCACGTATTGTCCTTTACAGCGATAGCCAAGCTGCCCTTAAAGCCCTTAGCAGTTATAAGATCGCTTCAGGCCTAGTACTTCAGTGTTACAATGCCTTGGAAGCGATCGCTATTGATAATGACTTGATACTCAGATGGGTTAAAGGTCATAAAGGTAATCTGGGAAACGAGGCAGCCGATAGGTTGGCGAGACGGGGTTTGTGTTCTCCTTACATGGTATACTTCCCATTTCTTCGGCTACACTCAATACCCTAATAAACCAATGGACCAATACTCTACACGAGGAGAGATGGGCATCCATAACCACTTGCTGTCAGGAACGCAAAGCAATCCCCAGGCTATCGTCCAGGACAGAAAGATACTGTCTGCAGCTCTCTCGCAGTAAACTACGTCAAGTTGTAGGGCTATTGACTGGTCACTGCAAACTTAATTTATTTTGATATTTATTATTAATAAACACATGCATCGCATAGGACTGACTAGCAGTCCACTCTGCCGTGCATGTTACCTAGAGGACGAGACACCGAAGCACATCTTACGTAACTGTGGGTGAATAACCCTGTCTCCGAAAGGTAGCACAATGGGCCCGGTTAGAGTGGCCTAAGTGCGCGTGGCTAGCCACCCTTCACAACCAACAATTCAGAATCCAGAAATCTCAGGTCAAATATCTCGGAAGCGAATAAATGTATTTGAGTATTGTAAAAAGCAATTGCTAAAGAATGTGATTGACTCCAGTTTACTATCACACTTTTGTTTTATTACGTGTAAATAAAGATGGCGCTACGATTGTTTGATCGCCGGAATCTTCTATTCTTTTTTATTTGAAAGAGTATTAAAATTAAAGCAATTTTTACTATTTGTGTCAGTTTGAAAAGTTTAACAGTTTCGTGCATATTTGTGTTTAAAGAAAGCAAGAGTAAATATTTGTAAGAACAAAAAAAACTAGCGAACATATTCACTATTTTTGTCATATAATTATGATATAATTTATATCTTATGATTCCTTTTTATAAATTGTATCTGTAACTGAAACCGATGTAGAAGCTGCTATAAATAATATGAATACGTCCTTTTCTCTAGGTTGAGATCAAATACCATATTTTATTGTGAAACATTCATCCAGATATATTGTCAAGGCTTTGGCTTATTTGATAAATTTTTTCCACCAAACTCAAACTCTCCATAGTCAGACCGCTATTTAAAAGAGAGATCGAAATAATCTTTGCAACTATGGACCAGTTAGTTTATTACCTGTATTTTCTAAGATATATGAATCAATAATGAATCAACGATTAATTCATTACTTAATATCATTCAATTATCTATCCACCAGTCAACATGGTTTTTGTCCAAGTAAATCAACAGATGCAGCTATCTTTAATTTTCTACATAGCATATACAACAATTTGGATTGCAATAAACAATGTCTTGGATTATTCCTCGATCTATCCAAAACCTTTCCTGGGGGTGGGAATACCTATCAGGCGGGTTCCCGAGGTGGTGGATAGGAGAAAGGCCATCTTGTCAGGGTTCGCTCAAGACGAGATGGTTAGTGGCGGCTATAAGTTCGTCCTTTCTGCTTAAAACCGGAGCAGGATGAATTAAGACCGTTGCCGTGAACCATTCCTCCGTCGCCCGAGCTGTCGTGTCGTGGCTAAGGGCTTGCACAAGGTTCTTTAACGATGCCAGTTGTTGCTTTCGGCTACCGAAAGCCCAACTGTTAAACCAGGTCCCGAAAGGGATGGGGGGGGGGGGGGTTTGGCTTAACTGCACGCCGAGAGAAGACAACCTCAATAAAAACCTAAATCCTAAGGTGGCGGACTAGGCCGATGGGATGCGTGGCTGGATAGAAGATCAGTCTACTAGTCCAACCTTGGGGCACCTGGCGCAACCCATTGTATTTAGCCTTATCTCTGCATGCGGGGCTCTGTGGAGGTGGACCTTTTCTTCCCTAGCTACTCGTGAGATCAACCATGGAGGAAGGACGTTTATTAGCGGGACGACACCGCTAATACAGGCGCTAAAACAGCTTATTGCATCTGTGGCGCATTTACTATCTGTGACTATTAAGATAGGTTGATTCACACGTATCAATATTAAATATTTCAAGGCTTCATGTATAGCAATGAGCTCTGAGGATATATGGATGTGTACTTTTTAGTTTAAAACTTGTTTAAAGTTTTTTTGAGGATCGTAAAATGCGCATCCAAAACAATCCTGTATGTTTGATCCATCTGTGTATATGATATAAGACCCATTCCATTTCCTCTTTATTAAGGTTTTAAATTTTTCGCCATAATGATCTGATAAAAAGAAGTAGATGATATAAGGTGTATCAGTAATGCAATCCTTTTATAGGAACACACAAAGAACTTAACGTTATATCAAAACATGTTTACATTTGCTGATGTTTGGAAGAAGTTTTAAAGAATCTACCAGGTGGTAACTAGCAACTAATATGGGTGATTTTCTATTAATCCAATATTTTGCAGTGAGATCTTGAAGACGCAATGGATGGATGTCACGTACAAATTAAACAACCTAGAGATAACGCTATAGATTACTATAATCGAAAAGAATTTCATTCAATAATTCTTCAAAAGTTTTAAAATTCTACAACTATATAACATTGTATTAATTTTTAGGAATATGTGACGCTCATTACCGTTTTATAGATGTATTTATTGGTTTGCCTGGTAGAATGCACGATTCTAGAGTTTTTAAAAATAGCCCTCTGTACCGTCTGTTAAATCGCAATGAATATCCTTTATTGCCGGAACAGTTACATATTATAGGAGATTCGGATTACCCAGTGTTACCGTTCCTAATGACTCCGTTCCATGATAATGGTCATTTAACTGAGAGACAGATTAATTAAAATACAAAATTTATGCGCCAATTAGGTCCGTTATAGGAGCGTTGCATTTATGGTCGTTTAAAGGACAAGTTTAGAAAATTAAAATATGTTGACATAGACAACGTTGATTCTGTTAGAAATATCGTAGCTGCTGCTTGCATTATCCATAATTTTATTCTTCGTCATGAGACTGAAGAAGAATGTTATGATGCAAACAACGCAGGTGAAATTTATGAAAATTATCAAGAGGAGTGTGAAGATATTTCTATAATGAAAAGGCAACAGATAATGAATTTATTATAATAATTATTTAAGATTTTCAACCATATTTTTTTTAAATATAATTTCTCTCTCTCTGATTTCGTTACTTTCCTGTAGTGCAAGCCTTAATAACTCTATTTCCTTTATTCTTTTTTGCCTCTATTCATTTGCTTTTTTCTTAAATAATATATCTGCTTTTTTTTCTAGTTTTTTTTAATGTCTGCAATAGATGATGCTTCCTCAGCTAGGGAGATCGATGGCATTTCCGTTATATTTTCTAATTGTGTTTCTAATACATCAAATTCTAAAACGATTATGTAATTATTTTAATTCTATTAATAACACATTTTTTATAATAATAAATACCGGTATTATCGGTGTCCATGTTTTGTATCTCTCTCCAGAGGTGCTGGTGCCTCACAGGCGTCATCTAACAGCCGCGAGGTAGGGAAGGCCTTGAGGATATGTTTGGGGAAAGTTTCCTGTTTTATCTTGTCTAAAAATTTCGTCCAATCTTCGAAATATTCCCACGCAATGCGTCTTCGTCCACTTTTTCCGTTGTTTTTCTTTACTGTTGTGTAATGCTTTTTTTAAATTCCTCCATTTTCTGTCTGAAAAAAATCGTCATTTACAATATATTTAGTTTTAGAAATTTGTGATTTATTTCTATCCATAAAGTTTTTTTTTTAATTTTTGGGTTTCTGAAGCGATTCTTTCTTAATTACTCTGCACGAAAAAAAAAATGCGACAAATTTTACTATAAAATCATAAAATGTTACTACAACTTGTAGTAAAATACCAGATTATTGCAGCTTGTAGTATATTTTTCTAAACATTTGTAGATAAGTCCTGTATTAACATTTATTACAATTTGTTAACACTTATCTAAACATATGTGTAAGTCAATCTTCACAAGTTTTAGTAAAAAGTTTAACAAACATTATTATATTTTCTTACAGCAATGTAACTATTAGCTCATAAAATGTGTAACTGTTTTATACTATGCTGTAATGTACGTGTTTGTTAAGTGTAACAGAATCTTAAACAATTTTGTAAATACCGTAAATGTAAAATGTAGTAGTTTGTTTTTATAAAATGTTTTATATTTAATTAATTTACACGATTGAGATTAATATATAATATACATAGGTACATACATTAAAGTTTGTGTGCATGGTGATATTTATATTACATTATTGCATTTTCACAAAAACAATAATTATTATGAATGAAATGAAATAAGCAATTCCAAATAAAAATATTTTTAAATTGAATTAGCCCTTCAAAAGTAAAATTCTTATAATAAGGGAATCCGTCAGCTTCGTAATCATTTTTTCGTAATGATAGGTTCAGTCAACCTTTGTTAATGTAATAGTGCACATCACGCACTTTAATTTTTTAAGATTATTAATACTAGTATCAAGTTAAAACTTAACAATAATTGTATACAAAACAATACGAAACATGTGTAGTGAACGCTACTGAAATAAATCTACGTATGGTTTATAAAAAATTAACCTTAAAACTTATTATTTTGTCACGTCTTCACACATAACCTAATACTATTCAACACGAAGTAAAAATACAACAGTTTCGTATGTTTATGTTTATTTTTATTAAAACTTACGAAGTATGTCAACTTTTACGAATTTGTAAAAATATATACATATTTAACAGTTTCTCAATTCTCTCAATTACCCTTTAGGTACCTACTCTAAAATCTCAATATACATACATTTCTACATACTTTGTAATTGATATATTTACCAAAAATGAAACACCTTTTTGCGAAAAATAACGTAACAACTAAAATACAATTGACAAGAATAGGAGTTATTTCCTAATAAAATTAATCAAGCAAGCACTACTAATCCCTAATCCCAAACGCTAACTATCCTGTCACCCTTTGGTAATCTATTAAAGAAGACGCAGATCTTTTTTTGCGATGAAAATGGAGGGGTACAACATATATCATATCTTATGAATCTAAATGGATTTAGTTATTTGTGTGAGTTAAAATTATTTACTAAGCAATAATTTATTATCACTATTAAGTGCCGAATAATCTTGGTGTGTGATTCCCAAATATATACCGATGTATGCAGCATGACTGCATAAACCAAGCGACTACCAAGAAACTTGTTCAGTCAAACAAGCCGATTAATATTACTAATCCTGCTAAATGTAAAAGATGCATGATGAAACAAATAGATATTAAACGTTCATACCATCAAAAAACAGAGCGTTTATAATTCCCAATTTATCAAATCTTCTTCCGCGCACTCATTCATCTTGATAAAACGTGTGCAAAATGTCTTCTTACCTCCGCTACCAAACAACAACGTGCTACAATGGTAAACAGCAAACACGGAAATGATAACAATGCGCATGTGGAGATCCATTAGTTAATATTTGGTCACAAAAAATGCACCAATAGAAAGTAGAGAATTGATGACATCGCCTTTTTACCCCGTAGTGATTTACCCATAGTTGCGTATTTCTTATTACAGTTGTAAATCAAATTTTTAGAATTTGTCAAGGACAGTAACAATTTTTGTAAGTAATTTATTAGCAGCTTTGCCTTTATTTAGTAAAACTGTGTCTATAATGTAGTTGCATTATTAGCATTACAATTTGCAGTTTTTTTGCTACAGCAGTGCGCATAAGAAGATTATAAAAGTAATAAGTGTACTAAAAAAGTTATTTGCAAAATTGTAATAAGCAGTAGATACTTATTTTTTTCCGTGTGATTTATTTATTTATTTATTTACTTTCTTAGGGATAGCAATGGGACGAACCCAGAACCGCTATCCACAGAAATGTTTAACAGCTTAAAACTATACATTCCACTGGCTTAATATGTTGCTATATTTAATTATGAAAATACACTTAAAAAAAAAACAAGTTAATAATTCAGAAACCGACCAATTCCCCAGACAACTCCAACCGTTATTGCGCATTAATTAAAGTAAATTTTAAAAATTTTCCAAATGAAAACAACGATATACTGAAAATATCAACAGAAGGACAAACAGTGTTAAATGAAGACATACATCTAATAATAGGCGAATTTTATGTGCGTTATTTATCAATGGAGGTGGTCTAAATGGCAAAACAGAACGAGTGGTGTAAGATGGAACATTAAAGTTAACACAAGAAAGTATTTCTTCGCAAAAAATTCTGTAGTTGCAAATCTTAAACAGAAATAATATATCTCGGCGAGTACGGCATGATTGCGTAGAAAGCATGTTAAATTCAAGCAAGGTTCTTTCATAGCTGATAACAGGCATATGAAATCGGAATATTAAAAATTTAACGAATTTTTTCTGAACAGACTCTATAGCATTAATATAAACATTATATTGGGGATTCCACACGACAGTCGCATATGAAAGAATACTATGGACATGGGCATAATAAAGGGTAGTAAATGTTGATAATTTTGAAAAAAAAATTGTTAAGAGGATAATAAATCCCAATTTTTTAAATGCTTTATTAACCACATAATAAACATGCTTGTCGAATAATAGTTTACTGTCGAGTAGTACCCCCAAATCACGAATTTCAGAACTACCGGAAAGCAAATGGTTATGTAAAGAATAAGGAAAATTGCATTTAATTTTATTTCTAGTAAAGCAAATAATTTTACATTTATCTAAATTTAAAGAGAGTTTGTTAATAATGCAATATTCTTGAAATCGTATTAAATCCTGCTGTAAATTGAATTGATCAGAAATAGAAGTAATTTCAGTAAAAATTTTAATGTCATCAGCGTATAGGAGGAATTTTGAAAGTGAAAACATGACGCAATATCATTAATATAGATAAGGAAGAGAATTAGAATTTATTATTATTAAAAGTTAAAAAGATATTAAAAGTTTTGTGGTGTTCTTATCCCATGAAAAGTTATCTAAAAGACAAAATAGATTAATTTCATATTTTTTTATACATAGTTGAGCGATCCAAAATGATTATCCGTGCTCTTATCAGAAAATAACTGAAACTGAAAAATGTTGAAACTGATATAAATATCATTCTTCCGCTAATTTATACACAGATAAGAATGTACTGTGCTTTTCCCAGCTGATTTAATATGCATGAACGATTCCCTCGACCGGCGGCAATCTTTGATATGATATCGGCGACTGACATTTAGTCACTCTCTAGATTTAAACATACAACAACGTGAACGATATATTTGTAAATGAAGTTAAGTAAATTTAGAGTTATCTGACGCGTATTCCCCAGGCGAATGACACACAAAATCTAGATTAACTACGTAGCGTCGCATTACAAATTTATCGGCTGCCGCTCAACTGCAGGAGCATCCTATTCGGCTGATTAGTAGCGGAAGTGAGTCGCTGGGCCCGCAGCGCCTAGAATTTCATAATTTAGTTAGGCGAATCGGATTCCGGATCTATTCCGGAATCGCGGCCGCAGTTATATTCGACATCGATCCAGTTTAGAGTAGTTTCGTCCCGCCATTAAGGATCGTTAATATTAAACGCGCGAGCCGCTCATTATTAAGGGTAATATTTTAGCGCTATTAGTTATCCTCTAGGCTAATAAAAATTTCATCGATTCAGAAGCCGAACGGAGACAGGAATTGTTTTAGTAATCACGGGATTTATTGCAATCGCTGTATATTTCATTTATTCATGTAGACTTATTGCCTAGGAATATCGATGGAATTTATTATACAGTTCCAAGAATCCGTCTTTTTTTTTAGTCCCGCTGTGAGCTATTTGATATTTTGGGGATGTAATGTGATATTAATTGCGAACCTTTGAAAATTATACCCCGATCTACTGAATGTTTTATAAAAAAAATGTGGTACAATACAATTCATTTTCTGAACGGAACACGCAGTATAACTAAATGAACACAAAATTGCACTTTACATCTCTAACGTCATGTATCCTTGTGCTTTAACTCTGATTTGGAGATTTTAATCCTCAAAACAATAGAAAAAGGGATACATAGATGAAAATAAGGTAAGCAATTAACATTTATTATGCAGCAAATGCGACAACGATTTATAATAAAATTGTCGGCTTATTAGATCGCCAAATATTAAATATAATTATGTGAGAATAGTGCACAGCTGTTTACCTTTCGAATCTTAACACTCGTTATGAAAATTATTGTATTGAAAAAATTTGAATGCAAACAAAGCGACGTGGATTATAAAGGGGCGCATTAAAGTAAACGTAGTGAAAACAATAACCTTTAATTAAATTACCTCAGTTGAACTTTCGATGTTTGCGACGGGAACTGGTATATTACGCCGTGTCACACTCTAGGGGCGACTACGGTTTGCAATCGAATGGAAAGCGAAAGGTTTCGCCGTGCCACACCCGAAGGAAGACTACGAACTACAAATGAATAAGAAACGGAAAACCACACCGTGTCACGCCCTGGATGCAACTACGGTCTATAATCAAACAGGAATGGAAAACTGTCGGGCCACACCCGTACGGCGAATAAGATGTATACTTGGTTGGGAGCACAAGTGGAAATTTAAGCGTGCGTAGATTGTACATGCATCGCGATTACACGGCAAAATAAATTTGAAATTAAGGCGCGTCGTAGCAGAGTAATATGAAGGCGAACCAATTAACAATACCGAAGTTATGTGAAAATTAATCCAAAGAAACTCGACATTTATATGATAATGAAATAAACCACTAAATTGTAATTAAATAAATGGTATTGTCTTATGTAACGGCACGTTACACATCAATCCATAGTAACATCTGATGTAGTTGTAGTACAGGTGCTGGACAAGGAGGTCTTGAGGGGGGCTAAAGGGTTTCTCTGTGAATCCTCTTACAAACAGCTACCGCGGTCCAAAACAAAGTAGGCGAGTCTAGGAATTGATGAAAATGAATAATAATTTCGTTTTTCAGTAACAAAAATCTGTCTACATGGTTCTTCAATGAAATTTACGCTAATTATTAATTTATTATTCTAGCGGCATGAAGTATATGCTCCCAAATATACAGGCTGTTTCTAATTATTTCGGCATTATTGCTAACTTTGTTACTGTTGGAGCTATGAATTTAGTTAAATTAGGAAAGACGCGTAACTTTTAGAGCTGCTTACGATGACCGACATAAAAAAAGAAAACAGTTGAATATCACTATTTCCAGATATTAACCAGAACACTTATTTTTTTAAATAGAACACCCTGTATGCTTGTATTTTAAATAAAAGAAAAATTAAATCTGGACGAAGTTTATTATACGCTATTATATCAAAATACTTAAGATAAAATAGATATTAACAATGTATGTAATGTAATCAAGTAAGTCGACTGTTTGATAAATCATTTATTTAACACTGTAAAATTAAATTAAACGTCCAAAAATGCCTCCATTTTCTTCAATGTATGTTAAAGCTGTTTTATGGACGGCCCTTGTAGCTAGCGTTGCGAACGAAGCTTTCGCCGTCATTCACCGCAAATCCTTCGTATCATAGCAGGGCTTCAAGCAGTATATTTCATTCTTTACGTGAGTGAATGAAGCGTTGTGCATGAAGTAAATTTCTCATATTGCCTTCACGCGTGAATATGCAGTGTAAACCGACGAAAGAGTGAAACGAGACTTATTCTCAAGTGACTATATGCATTGCGCACGCATTACCTAATATCTACCACGAATGACGGTGAAGGCATCGTCACCTACACTATACGTTCACGCCGTGAAGGCAACTTGGAGAATAGGCTTCACTTCATTCGTTCGCTTCACATTGCAATATTCACGCACAGCTATACATATGAATGAAAGCTACGTTCATCACAACACTACTTGTAGCACTCGAAATACTTCTACCGTCAATGGAATTAATACATAACTGGATGCTATTTTCTAATTCCGCTACACTAGCGTATCTTCTTTCGTAAACTTTATTTTTTACGTTGCCCCAAAAGAAAAAATCTAAAGGCGACAAGTCTAGTGACCAAGGTGGCTAATTTATAGGACAATTTGTCCGTATCAGGTGGTCTTGAAACTGTCGTTGTAACATCACGCTAACCTGCTGAAAATTGTGAGCTGGGGCTCCATCTTGTTGAAAGTAAATGGTGTGACGATCTTCTAAATTAACATCGTCTAGGTATTCTTCCAAAACTTCTGTCATAAAGTTCATATATCTTACTTCAGTAAGCGATCCGTAATAAAACAGAGGACGAACTACTTCACCACCAATCAAGCCACACCATACATTTAAATTAAACTTGGTTTGTGGATGTGATGAGTAATTTAACAGTCAATTTTCTCTAGGCCAGGAATGCATATTTTTACGGTTAAACATTCCGGAATTCGAAAAATTCGTTTTATCACTCCAAATTATGTTACTTAAAGGGTGAGGATTTTCTCTACAAGAAGCAACTAAGCAACGGCAAAAAATAAGGCGACTACCGCCATCTCCAGGTACTAAAATTTGCACTGGATAATATTTATAAGAAATAAATTTATGTTTTTTTTTTTTAATATTCTACATATTACTGTCAAAGATAAGCTATTATCTTTTACCAAATTTCTAATAGAATTGTACTGTAAAAAGATTTTCCGGGCTGTTGAGCCGTGGTCTTGTGGAATTACTTCCGTACGTTTTGTTCACAACTGCGGTGAACATCTTCAGCGGCGTGGTCGAAGTTTCCTTCGTGGTGGCTCGTCGTTTAGTGATCCGACGTCATGCGTGGTCTCGTTATATTGATTATATATTGATTCTCAATATATGCGACAAGCTTTAAGTGCTGATTCTTGGAGTTATTTTGATCATAAAAGTTCATAAGAACATATGTCCAAAATCGCTTAGTTCTAAAGTTGTAAAATGTTTAATAATAAGTTAACTTAATTAATGTTTTTATTATAAATTAACAAAATAATAAGACCGAGGAGGCCACGGTTGTGGACCTCCCCGTCCTATCCACCGGTCTGGATACGTATTGTCCAAAAACTCGCGAGCAACTAAACTAAAATGCGCTGGAGCACCGTCATGCATAAAATGCATTTGTAATCTTAATTGCAACGGAACTTCTTCCAGCAGTAGTGGTAGCTCCTCTTCAAAAAAATTGCGGTATACCTCGCCATTTGACCGATCGGTAAAAAATGTGGACCTATCAAGTGATCTCCAACAATTCCGGCCCACCCATTGACAGAGAATTGATGTTGATTATGGGCATTCACTAGTTCGTGTGGATTTTCTTCGGCCCTTATGTGATTATTATGAAAATTAATAATTGCGTTTCTAGAGAAAGTAGCCTCGTCGGTGAAGAATATTTGAGCCAAATAGTCAGGATTTTGTACGATTTTGTGTTGCATCCATTGACAAAAAGCCACTCTTTGCGGAAAATCTGCCGGCAAAAGTGCCCACACCTATTGAATGTGATATGGATACAACAGTTGATCTTTCAATATTCTGCAAACTGTAGCCTGACTAATGTTTAAAGCAAACGCAATTTTTCTGGTGCTTGTAGTAGGACGTTCCTCAATTTCATTTAGCACTATTTCTTCAACTTGTGGAGTTCTCACTGTAGATGGGTGCCCGTTATCAGTCGTCCGTTTTTTTAAATTTCCCGTTTCACTAAGACGTTGGTGAAGACGGGCAAATATTGAATGATGCGGGATGATATGGTTTGGGTAGCGTTCTTCATAAAGACGTCTAGCAGCATGCGAATTTCCATTGGCAAGACCGTAAACGAAATGCATATCGCACATCTCAGCATTCGTGTAATTCATTTTAGAAAACAGAAACTGGCAATAAACTGAATGAATACTCTGACAACTTTTGACAAATAAACAATTCCCTCTCAACGCAATAGTTTTTGAAGAACCAAGTGTGATATTATATCGTGTTAGTCATACTTCATAATTTATTATTAAACATTCAATAACTTTAAAACGAAACCGTTTTGGACATATACTCATATGAACTTTAATGATCAAAATAACCTCAGGAATCAGCTCTTAAAGTTTTTCGCATATATTGAGAATCACCTTGTATATAGTCGGTGCCTGTGTAACAGGCGTGACGGACGCTTCAAGCGTGACCTTCGCTTCGGTTTTGGTCCGAGTGCGTTTTGTTTGCGGCACGAGCACGCTACACCGGGTATAAGATCTTGTTTAAAGTACGTGCTTTTTTCTTTCCGGTTGAAGTTATTTCCATGTTTGCGAATTTCTATAGATTCTCGGAAAAGCCTTTTGCGGTAGTGCTAGGTGGTGGATAGTACTTTTGTATCATCAAATTGGATGTAGAGCGTGTTCTGTCATGGCCGACTTCTCAACCCGTCCCAGCCGACCATTACGCTCGTGCTCCTTAATCCTTCCTGGTGTTGATGCTTCGTTTTGTCGTGCCTATGTAGCCAGACCCACAAGAATATGGTATCTGATATACCCCGTAGATGACAGAGGGTCCCTGGGGTCTTTTTACGGAGCGTAGAAGGTGCTTTATTTGCCCTGTCAGTTTGAAAACGGTCTTCACATGGCGTTTCTTTAGAAGTTTACTAACCCGGTCTGTTACATTTTTGAAGTAAACTCCTAAACCTAGCTCCTGGGGCAGAACCTGCGGTTCACAGATGACTTCCCCATTCTATCCCGGTGGATGGTTGGAGTTTTTGTGCAAGTACCGGTCTGTGTGAGTAGCTTTCCGGTACACTCTATGGCCAAACGTTCCATTCCCGTTCCTGCTGACTAACACGTCCAGGAAGGGGAGGCAAGCCTACGCAACACTCTAATAGAATTATTTGGAAATGCTGCAAAATAAGCTAATACATTAAATTTGTTTCAACATGTTCACTAGTAATAAATCTGTTCTTAGTTCTTTTTTTCATGAATTGTCCCTGAATCTTCTGTACAAAATTAAGAAATATTTTCGATCTGAAACAGTTCTATTAGGAACATTTTCGCGATAGCAGTCTAATGCTCTAATGCTTCCTTCTACATATTATAAAAGTTTCCAGCATATCACACTTTTCTACGTGAATAACGAGCATTTTAACAATTTAATGAAGAGTCTTAATGTTGACAGATCGGTACAACTAAACACAATAAATGATAATTAACTTGTTAAACATTTGAAGTGAATGTACAGATTGCAAGCTTTTTAAAATAAGAAATTAACAAATTAACGAATTTCTGCTTTTAACTGTAATAATTAGGAGGAATGTTTCCAAGAAAAACTTTTCTCCTCACGCAGGATTCGAACATGCATCCCCTCGTTTGCCGGACGAGTGCTTTACCAATTAAGTTAGTAGATGATGCGAATTCTAGCGTTCAACCGAACATACGTCGATATTATACCTTGAAAGGCCGGCAGATATACAAAGATTGCAAGCTTTTTACAGTAACAAATTAATGTTCAAAAACCTGCAACTACCTTGATTACATTTTGTTAATATCCACTTTATCTTAAGTATTTTGATATAATAGTGTATAATAAATTTTGTCGAAAATTAATTTCTCTTTTATTTAAAACACAAATATACTGTTCCATTTAAAAAGCTGTTCCATTTAAAAAAATAATGTTCTAGTTAATATCTCGAAATAACGACGTTCAACTGTTTTTTTAATGTTCGTCATCGAAATCAGCTCTAAAAATTATGCTTTTTTGCTAATTTAACCAAATTCATAGCTCCAATAGTAACAAAATTAGCAATAGTACCGAAATAATTTGAAAAAGGCTGTGTAAATTCCCTAGAAACCAAATTAAGAGAAATATTATTAATAAATGTGCAACGGACTTCTTTTAGCAATTATATCTCTAGGGCTATATTTTAAATTAAATGGTTCATAATATTCTGGATGTACAAAACCAAGTATACCCACACACTTTATTATTATATTTTAACATATTATAGTAATATATTCACGTTCCCAATACATTTATTTTAAATATAAAGCGGTAATGTGCTCGTACCAAATAATATACAATATTAAATTATATTACAATGTATCTATTATAACTAAATTGACTTTGAAATCCATACTGAGCTGAAATTAATATCAATAGCCATAATAGGACTGCCTGTTACCCTATGGGACAGGCAACCGACTGAGAAACATTTTGAATTGTGCCAACTACAGCAGCAAGCGTGACGGCTCTGCATGATTTATGAAACGTTATTGGAAGTCGTTTAAGGATTTATCGCTTCTAGTGAAGCACCCTTCAAATTCCATTTATTGCTGTTAAATGTAGCTGGCTAAAATATTTAAATTGCCATCATTGTCGCAAGTTCATGTTTACTTTCTAACTGACTAGAAATTTGAACATATAGGATATGTCAATATAAAGTAATACGAACGTATTGTTCAATTGAGACCAAAATGAATAATTAACAAATAAATAAAATCAATGCTTCAGCACCATTGTCTTCCGTACAATAATACTTGTCGCCTTGATTCAAGTGTGGTTGTTTAATTTTAAATACTCGACCGGTTCGCCCTAGTAGAAAGCTTAATCGAAAAAAAAAAACAGATCGACTGATCTTGGTTGATGTGGAGCAAGATCACTTAAACGCATGTTTATTAGAAAAAATGATGGGAAGAGAAACGTGACTTATTCTCTAACTGACAATCGGGCAGCGGGATTGAAATGAGTCGAACCGTGTAACCGAGATAGAATTTTAATGGTAAAATGTCACATATAAACAACCATTAATCTTTGAGGGTCACCACCCCTTTTTTGTATGAGAAATGGACTCGAATTTTTTTCTTTGAGGAGCAACCGCTAATTATGCTGCAAATTGAATTCTTCTTTCAACAGGATAGTCATTTTTCACTTTATATTAATGGTTCATGGAATAGAATGTTCAATAATTTAAATAAAAAACTACCTTTGATTGCAAACAGTGTAAGTCTTTGTTATAGTAAGTATGTACTGTGATCAAATTATTATGTATTTATTTATATCAGGGTGATGTTACACTGCGACCTAAAAGATCTATGCCTAAACTGGCTTTCCAATCCTATTCCTTTCAGAAAGTGTAGGGTATCAGAAGGCCCCAGGTTAGGTAGGTAAGTCTCCCTCTTCGATTTTACATGCCCCAGGTGCAATGACCTCGAATTGCACAGTGCTACGCAATTTGAGAGGAGATGGGTGAGTGTTTCATCCTATTCCCCTATCTGCTCATTTTGCTTCTCCTTTTGTTCCTTCCTAGTGAGGTATTCTCATTTTGGAAGTGGAAGGCCTATTATGGAGGTCCTGCACCAGTTTCTGTTTACTAGCGGTGTCGTCTCGCTTAAGTAGATTAAATATATTTTCTTCTTCCTCAATGGTTGATCCCACGAGTAGCTAGGGAAGAAAAGGTCCACCTCCACTGAGCCCCGGATCCACAGGTAAGGCTAAATACAATGGGGTGTACCAGATGCCCCAAGGTTGGACTAGTAGACTGGTCTTCTATCCAGCCAGGCATCCCATCAGCCTAGAGCCTCGCATGCAGAGGTAAGACTAAATATAACGGGATGCGCCAGGTACCCCAAAGGTTAGACTAGTAGACTGGTCTTCTAACCAGCCACGCATCCCATCAGCCTAGTCCGCCACCTTAAGATTTAGGTTTTTGTTGAGGTTGTCTCCTCTTGGTCTGTGCAGTTAATCCAAGGCCCTCCATCCTTTTCGGGACCTGATTTAACAGTTGGGCTTTCGATAGCCGAAAACAACAACTGGCATCATTGTAGAACCCAGTGCAAGCCCCTAGCCATGACACGACAGCCCGGGCGAGGGGGGGAGTGGTTCACGACAACAGTCTTCATTCACCATGCCCCGGTTTTAAGCAGAAAGGACAAACTTATAGCCGTCACTAATCATCTGATCTTGAACGAACCCTGGCAAAATGGCCTTTCCCCCTATTCACCACCCCTGGAACGCGCTTGGTAGGTACTCCCAACCCCCAAGATCAAAATACTAATTACACTATAAATGTATACGCCTTTTAACTAAAATTTGTAGATATTTTATAGTGTCAGATGCAACAAAGGTGGTTCATCATAAACCGAAACTCGTTAGGCACATCTTAGGTACAGGTAATTCCAAACTTTGAGGTACTGGTCTCTCTCAATGCAGATGGAATATTAGGATATTTTACAGTTTGTTTGGATTTAGAAGTCATGCCACTTGTATTTGTAAAACAAAAATAGCAATCGGTAATATGATCTGATGGTTCCCTCCAAATTATAGGAATAGCAAAAGACATACGTCCTTTACCTTTTGCCTACGCTGTAAGAAGTCTGACACACGTGACACAGCAAATGTGGGAGCCTAGCTTTTGTCTTCACCACCTACCTTACACTTACACTAAACGTAGCAAAAAAAGTTCGGGTGTTTTACGCATTTCCTTGGCATTTTTACAGGCGATCAAACGTTTGCGATATCACTGCAGTAGCTTGAACGCACCACAACGCAACACTCTTTAAAACGTTAACAACCTCAGCGTACATGTTCATTCACCAAGCTCTAGTCGGCAACTGAAATTACAAGAGATACTATCTGGGAATGGAAAATGCAGGTCTTAACACGTCAAGACATGTTCTAACATTAAACCATTGCATGCTGTTTGATCGGTTCTGAGCTCTAGCCAATAACTAAAGTAACGTCAAGACATGTTTTGTTGTACTGCATATCTGTTAGTGTTGCGATGAATGTGGTTTCATTCGCCTGTATAGCTATGAGTAAATATTGCAGTGCGAAGCCACATAACGAATGAAACAAAGGCTCAAGGATGCTTTCACGATATGAATAGATATATTTCTTGAAAGGCAGAAGCAAGCAGTTGCGTTCACAATTTAGTTTTTAATAATAATAACTTATTGATAACAGAAATAGTAAATTGTCTACATACAAACAGGTTGCTACACGTTTATTCTCGTGAAAGCAATTTACTTCATGCACAAGCCCTTCATTCACGCAAAGAGTGAAGTAGACTGCTTGAAATCGCATTATGAAGCGGACGATCTGCCGTGAATGATGATCAAAATTTCGTTCCCAACACTAAATTATCTATGCATGCATATTTTAGGTGGATGTGCGAATATCCTGAAACATAAAAACTAAAAATGATGGAGAAATTCTGAAAATTTAATTGATTTCAGCACGCAAAAATATATGGGAATCAAGCATTTTGGTGCTTGGAACAAAAATCTTTTTAACTAGTGTTATCGATGGTTGTAGTTATCTTGTACCTAGTAGTTGCTTACAATTTGTTTATTTGTAATTGCTATCCTGCTGTACACTAATGAAATTAAACAGCATTAAAAACACTGTAACCTTGTTAATTTGACCTACTCGCTGCGATCAATAACAAGGCAAAATAGAAACAATGCCCTCTTAATTTGGGCCAACCCGTATTCGCAATTATTCAGCTTTACAACTTAAAACGGTAATTTTCACTGAAGTTAAATTTACGTTGTACACGTAGTAATCTACCGCGCAACAAAACAGTATCTGTTAATTGAGAACCATATCGTATTTCAACGTATTCGCGTACGCATCAAACGCAAAATCGATTTTCATAATCAAAACAGAGACAAAGGACCTGCATAGATACACACAGCACGTCTCTGTTTTCTTTTTCCGCATCCCCATTCGAAACAGGCAGGTAAGTACAGATAACGATAACATATTACCTATTAACAACGTAATATACGCGTCTACAAACGTGCATGTAATTGAGAATTTCCGTTTACAGGGTTACCGGCTGCCAGTGCAATCAACTTGATACAACGTACAATGCGCTTATCGTGCATTCAAAATCTCCAACCCTCGATCGCGTCGACAAACTCGCACTAGAGTTTCACACTCCGTGTACTCATTAGGTTAATATGGCCCATTATCTCGTACATGGGCTGATCGGTTAGTACGAACTGTTTGTTGCGATTGGCTGGCGGATATTGACAGTATCTTTGACGTTTGTCACATTTATCCTGTGCGCAGACGAGCAACTTAATGGCTTATTCTCACGTCATCACATAATGCCTCTTCGACATGATATATACATTTGTTAATACGGCAAGCGTGTTATTATATAGACATGTAGAGTTTCTAAAAAATATATGTTTGATGTAATTAACGTTCAGCAAACTATAAATAAGTGTATCTAGAAGGGAAGCTTCCGTCATTTTATTTTAATATAGTAACAAAAAAGGCCACCAAGACAAACATCGTCTTACCAATTATAATTTACATGTGCACTTGTCTTGAGTGAAATATGGATAATATAATTACCATGCTTCTATTTTGCCGGAGAAAGGATCTAACCGGTTAAGCATATGAAAACTGCACTCGCATCTGATGAAGGGTTATTACCTTGTTTTTAATATTCTTCATCTAAAATAGCCATACAATTAATCTCACATACCTAACCCCTATTGTAAGGAAAAATGGGGGTTACAATCCTTAAGGTAATTTTTTTTTTCAGTACCTATTGAAGTTATCTTTATGAAATTTAAAATGTACTTGACTATCCATAAATCATTATAATATACTTTTTCAGAATTTTTGTGACACTGGAAACTGTAAAAAATGAGAAGTATATTTTTTGGAAGTGATTTTTTATACTAACTCCCAAAGTGACACCTACGAAAAAATATACCTTATTTAAGGTATTGCGTAGGATTTCACGGAAAGAGACACGGAGAATCTACTCCAAAAAGTTTTTCCGGGCTGTTAAGCCGTGGTCTTGTGGAATTACTTCCGTACTGCTGTGTATTTATTAATGAAGCAAATGAGAAACCCAAAATGAATTTTGAAATGAAAATAAAATAAAATATATTAGCTAGCTCAACGGAAAAGATTGTAAAATGAACACAAAAGAACTATTAATCTCAGAGTTACCCTCGCGAATTAAACCTGTAATCAAACCACGAAAAGTAAATTGTGAGCAAATGAAATCAGACTTTCTTAATTACAAGAAAAATTGTAAAGATTTAATATAAAATAAAAGAACGAAATTTTTAACCCAATGAAGCTAAAAAACAATCAATTTCTTTTACAAAACGGGGTAAATTACAAAGGTGCAGAAAGAAACCTTGAACTGAAGGTTCTAGCCTAAAATAAAAACTGCACTAGATTCTAAATTAAAATAGAACAATGTTATTTCCTATACAAAGCAAAAAAGAAAGGTTTTATTAATTCAGGATGATTATTCAACATCTTTGAATATTTATCCACGTGGTTTCACAAATTAAAATCAAAGCGTGGACAAATGCTAGAAATTTACAAAAATGAAAAAGCTAACTGAAAGAACCATGCTTCTACTCACCCAAACGAGGTGATAGAAAAATAAAAAAACGAAACAGCAAAATAGATTAACAGATAAATTAACTCTTTAAAAATAAACGAGAGAAAAGAACTAAAATAAATATTCTTAAACAAAAATATAATAATTGATCTTATATCTATAAAGTGCACACTTCAATATATTAACAATTGCTTGATTGACTGTATAAAAGAAAATTTAATACAATTATATATAATAATAATATTTTTCAAAACAAAACAAAATGGCGACAAAGATTTAAAAATACGTCTGCTCACATCAATAGTCGAACAAGGAAGTCCTTCATAAAATTCTACAATTGTTTTTCTTACAAAAATCCCTCTCTCAAAATCGTACAACGCAGACCTATTACATTCCAACGACAATATTAAATAGAATGCGCATTAAATCAGCACAAGCGAACAATAGACATTTGAATGGCTGGAATAATTAAAAAAACTTAAGACTACATAATTAAAAAACATATACATTACATATATACAATAAACTCTTAAACTAAAATTATTCAAGACAAAACAAAATTGTGAAAATTCTCGGTAAATTGAAAATCAGCTGATCGGAGAAATAAATCAAAACAACCATAACATGCAACTTAAAATACACTCAGCGATAAATGGGTTGTATAAACCACATCAGTACATTTCCTTCACAACTGCGGTGAACATCTTTAGTGGCTCGTTGTTTAGTCACTAAACAACGAGCCATCACGAAGAATGTTGAATAGTTCGCTTCAAGAAAAATATGCATGCTATATGAATCTAAAAAAATTCACTTACTACTGTGTCTTTAAAGGTTTACCTTCAAGCATTCATTAAATGAAGAATTTTTATTCCAAAAGGAAACAGAGGTTGCCCAAGCCATTTGATAAAAGATCATTTAAAAGCACAGTAGTTAAGATTTTTTAGATTCACATAATGTACAATAAATGGTATATGGTGATAAAACCATTACTGGGTTGGTAACTGGACACTGTCCCCTGAAAAAGCATCTATACAACACAGGCCGGGTAAGCGAACCGTGGTGTAGAAGATGCGAACTACAGAAGGAAATGAGTTTAAATGTAATCTGCACATGTGAGGAACTGAAGGTACTCAGGCAGAAATATTTCAGGAGAGATCTATTAGAGCCCTCGAAGATTCTCAAGTTCCCGCTGGGCAATATACTGGACTTTATAGAGAACACCAAGCTGCTCGAGTGGAAATAAGAAAATTAATAGGGATGGTACAATGAGCACCTAGTTCAAGTGCCCGGACATTAAGTGCCCACACTAGCTTTAATGAATGGAATGAATGAATGAATGTACAATAAAACGTGTTGTTTTATCTCTATTGATTTGTAACTCTGCATATTCTTCTTGAAGTCAATATTGCGGCAAAACACTTGACAGTCAGGATCATCCAAATCACTGCCGTAACTGTCATTTTCAACACTATCACCACAGCTAGTAGACACTAGCTATATATTATCAGCCAACATTTGTGACAAAAAAAAATAGATATTCAAAACCCCCGCAAAATACTCAATAAAACAATTTAACTTTCATTAACACAATTATTTTTTGCCTAAATCTAAGTATACGTGGCCTGCCAACTATGTTTTGACTCGCTAGTTAACTTCTTATAACTTGAGAAAACTTGTATGAAAATCGAATCATTCTGGAAACAGGTCACTGCATACTCATCTCATTATAGCACATTATAGGATAACATTGTACCGAGTCTACATCACACATCACAAGTTCGAAATTCGTGCGGTCGAATGTTGTAAAATCGCATATTCGACGGGTCCAATTTCAATATTTGATTGAGTATAGTGCAGAGTAACCGTCATCGTATCTGATGAGCTACTAAATATTGATTGTTTATAGCTTATTTGTAGGTGTATATTTTGTCATAAGAACATATTTATGACGATAGGTGTAGGGATAGTTTACAGGTTTTAATATAGTTTTTGGTAAATAATTGATACATATGCACATATCCATAATTGGTTTATATTTTTTTGGTAGGTGTCACTTTGGGGGTTAGTATAAAAAATCGCTTCCAAAAAATATACTTCTAGTTTTTTACAGTTTCCAGTGTCACAAAAATTCTGAAAAAAAATATATTACAATGAGTTTATGAATAGCCAAGTACATTTTAAATTTCATAACGATATCTTCAATAGGTACTGAAAAAAATTTCATGCAAGGATTGTCACCCCATTTTTCCCTTACAATAGGGGTTATGGATGTGAAATTAATTGTATGGCTATTTTAGATGAAGAACAATAAAAACAAGGTAATAACCCTTCATCAGATGGCAGTGCAGTTTTCATATGCTTAACCAGCTAGACCCTTTACAGCAGTAGATTTTGTAAACCAGAAATTAAAAAAAAAGCCAAGGATTCACAGAGAAGGTATAGTGAGTAACTAGCCTTCGAATAATAATAATAATGATTCTTTTTCTTTTTCTGGGAACTTGATCGTCTTTGTTGCGTTTGAGAAATGTTTATTAATAAATTCTAATCGCTCGACTTTCTTTGACAATGAATGCTTGGACTGCTGTAACAATGGAAGCATCTCGTTTTAACTTTAATACAAAAGTTTTAAAATACAAAAGCGTTAACCATAAAAACATGCGGCCTCTTACCGTATACCCCATTGTGTACGTAGGCAAAGATATATTCGAGCACATTTATTTGTATGACTTTATCTGAGTTGGTGCTTTCAATGAAATCTTTTTAAATCAGCTAATTAATGAATTAACATCGGAAATTCTTTACGAATAAGTTCAGCAGTGTATGTATTTCATGCACAACATATGTTAGATGTAACATGTTTGGAAAACGTGTTTTGAGCTCGGTACCTGTTTTTTAACATTACATTTGCAGAATCTGAGAGAGAGAGAGAGAGAGTAGAACTTTTAAGCAGTCCACACCAGCTACATTTTTTACGCTGTGAAAATGATAATGTCGGTAGTATCATTTGCAATGACACGCAATCTAATTTTTGTAGCTACTAAAAATGACATTGGAGGAGTTTCTGGATGCAATGTACCAACCATTACATTAACAACGCACCTTTCTTTATTGTCTGTTGTTTCATCTGTGCTTATCCAGAGATAATTTTCACTTAGTTTTGATCTAATTTGATTTATTGTTTTGTCGAATTGCTTAGTTACATAATATTTTCTAATTGTCGATGGATGGGGATGGGGAATATCTTGGTTGGTATATTTTTTAAGAAACCCACGGAAAAATGGATGCTGTAATTTATTTAATGGGATATTGGCACCCAAGAGTATATTTGTCCCTGAATCCTAATTTCGCAGAACAAAAGGTGCTAAGTACTTCTTTTTTGTTAATAACAGTGAAAATGGTGCCATATTTCGAAACGATGCTTGATATCCTAGGCATTGGTGGAAAATTATAAACTAAGAACTACTAAAATAAAACAAAAGGATGCGAAACAAGTAAATATTAAATAAGAATCAAATATATTACAAAATTATAAAACGAAATATAAACTCTAAAGAATCCTCCAAAAATATGAGAGTACCTAACAAAATAAATCGAAAATGAAACTTCTAGAAAAGGGCAGTGGCGAAATAAACGTAAAAAGACACTTCTAAAACAGTACAGTAACAATTTAAACTAAAACCAAATCTTCTAAAGTAGGGCAGTAATGAAATGAATGAAAAAAGCACTCCTAAAATCGCACAGTAGCAAAATATACCAAAAAGGACACCTATAAATCGAAATGCTAACGAAATATCTAGATATTTTAAGTTGAACGTCGATACGATGCTCTCCACTCGGTTAGGTACTAACTACGTGCTGGCCAATACTTTACTTTATTTATGAAAACTAAGTTATTACAAATCATCCCACATGCTCCACATAAAAGGTACTAAACGAGGCTACCTATTCTAAGTACTATATGGGTTCCATAAGAATTGAAATGTTCGTAGTCTAACTAAATAATTTCCCTATGATTCTTAATAACAGAAATATAATACAGTAGCCTCGCGATCATATGAATACTACTTTTGTGAAATGATGAAATATGTGAAATGTGATTAGTTCACATAATCGCGAGTCTACTGTAAATCAGTCAGCTACCAATTATTATTAAATGCGCCCACGCAACGACTTTCGTTATCTACCAGCATTCGCCAAGGACATCGATTACATATAGAGACCGGATTATATGCAAAGAGCATATATTTTATTTTTTGCATATCCTTAATTATAGCCTATATGTAGACGTATTACACTAATTGAAGCTAATTAGTGATTGCATATATTGCATATTTAGGCATTTCTATGCATATTTTTACAAAAGTTGCTTATATTGCATATTTAAGCTTTTTATTATCCTTTCTATTAGTAAAAATTCCTAGTAATTCCTAATGTAGATCGAGAACCGACAATTCTCAGAACGATAAATCTTTTACATTGGTTTCTCTAATACCTTTTTCCAAGAACTGCACGTGTTTAATTTCGCCTAGCAGAAGGGATATGGTAAATACGTTTTTTATTATTAATTCCCAAATAAACTATTAATTCATTGAATATCTTTGAACGAAACAGCATGTAGTTGTGTTACGTTTTTAAATACTGTGCGTACATACAATGAGTATAGCGAACAGAATTTCTTTATGGATTAAGCCATATCCTGAACTGGTAAAGGATGGCGACAAAATATTTTGTCGAGCCTGCAGTAGACTGGTAAGTTTAATTTTACTAAAAACTTTACAATTGTTTTTAAATTCTTTAACTTCATCAGTAGCATGGAGCAAAAGAACTAATCTGGCCACCGCGAGAATTAACCTCTCGAAAGTGCAAAGATTAGCATGTGTATGCATAACGGGGGCTATGAGAACCTGCCCAACAGCAGCTATTGAAGTAGCATTAGATCTTGCCCCCCTCCACATTGTAGTGGAGGGCGTGGCGAAAAGAACCGCACTAAGAATGGTCAAGGAAGGAATGATTAGGCATGGCCTCAATCTCCGGACGGTGATCAAACCTGGATATGCCCCGGGATGACATGTTAAAGAAATTTAGCTTTGTGAAGGAATTACCACAAAGCTAAGTAATAGGAGCGAGTGGGATCATAACACCATCTTGAATTTTAATAAAAATGCCATCAAATGGTATACTGATGGCTCCAAAACGGCAGAAGGAACTGGAATAGGAATATACGGGCCTAGAACTACATATTCCGAAAGCTTGGAAAATACCCAAGTATATTCAGGCGGAAATACACGCTATTGGAAGATGTGTTCAGTTCAATATGGATAGGAACTATCGGAAACAGGAGATTATCATCATGTCTGATAGTCAAGCAGCCATCAAGGCGTTGAGCTCATATGAAATCAGCTCCAAGATGGTCTGGGAATGCCTAGGGAAACTAAATGAGCTAGGCAAAAGAAATAAAGTAACCCTCCTGTGGGTTCCGGGTCACACAGGAGGGAAGGAAACGAAATAACGGATAACCTCGCAAAAAAAGGGGCTGAATGCTTTCGGTAGGGCCTGAACCTTTTGCGGGTTAAGTAGCAGTACAATACTGAAAAAACTAAAAATAGAAATGGAGCAGAGAAAATCCAGTTACTGAAGAATCTCCAGGAATGATGCAGAGTAAAATTCTTCTGGGAACTTATAACCAGAAGAGGTCTAAGAATGCATCAACCTGAGTAAGAACAATGTTCGCATATTAACAGGAATACTTTCAGGC
Source organism: Protaetia brevitarsis (assembly GCA_004143645.1). NCBI lineage: Eukaryota > Metazoa > Arthropoda > Insecta > Coleoptera > Scarabaeidae > Protaetia > Protaetia brevitarsis. The sequence goes on from RXPK01000118.1 coordinate 2,806,143, forward strand.
CATTGTAGACTGAAAGGACACCTGACTAAGCTTGGATTGGAAAAAGATCCTGAATGCAGATTTGTGGGGAACAGGATGAAACACCATCCACCTCCTCTCAAACTGCGCAGCACTGTGCAACCCGAGGCATTGTACCTGGGAGCATGTGAAATCGAAGAGGGAGACTTACCTAAACTGGGCCCTCCGATATCCTACACTTTTTAAAAGGAATAGATTGGGAGGCCAACTGTAAAGCAGCAAGAATGGGGGACACAATAGATCCTTTAGGTCGCAGTGTAACACCACCCTTCACCTACATACATACATACATACAATTCTTTAACTTTTGATATAAAATGACAATTGTTTTGTAGTGTCTTCTGAGAGAAAATACCTGATTGATCAACACGCTAAAACTCAATCACATATTGGAAAATGTGAAAAAATAAAGCGATTCGCATGTGTGCAGCAATCTATACGTCAATGTGTAGCATCAACTTCACGAAACTCAGAACAAGAAGAATATAATACAGATCTGTGTAACGCATTAATTTCGTCTAACATACCATTAGCAAGATTAAACAATGTTAATTTGAAATCATTTCTGCAAAAATACTGCAAACATAATAAACCTGACGAAAGTACCTTTCCGAAAAAATTATGCCACGTCTTATTACCAGCAAACAATAGCAGAAATTCAATAATTGGTAGGGAATAATTTTATTTATATCATGGTAGATGAAAGTAAGATAAGTGTGGCCGTTATATTGCCCATTTGCTAATAGGAATTCTTCATGAAGATATTGTAGGTACATCATATTTAATTTATTGTAAAGAACTTCAAAAAACAAATAATGTGAACTTGTGGCAATTGGCCAATTCGTTCAAGAAGGTTTATCAAATTTCCTTTTTACCTACTTTGTGAAAAAATTTTACTAATGTTGTCCGACGCTGCACCATACATGATAAAAGCCGCGCAAAATTTAAAATTTTTTACAGTAACATTATTCATACCACTTGTTTAGCTCATGGGTTCAATCGTGTAGCCGAAGACATTATGAATGAATTCCCTTTGATTAATGATTTAGTTAGCAATGCCAAAAAAATATTTTTAAAAGCACCTTTACGAATCCAATTTTATAAGGAGCGACTTCCCGGTGTTAAATTGCCTCCTGAACCGAGTATTACGAGATGGGGTACATGGTTAGAGGCTGCATTTTTTTTTCGCCGATAATTTTAAAGGAATAAAAAATGTAATTCTTGAAATCACTGCTGACTGCATTGCTCTAGAAAACTGTAAAAAGATAGTAACATCAACAGAATTGCTACAAAACCTTTTGTATATTAAGTCAAATTATAGCTTTGTTTCAAGTTCCATTCGTAAACTAGAAACGCAAGGGATGTTGCTCTCGGAATCCGTCGAAATAGTAGGCGAATTTGATATGCTATGTAAGAAGGTTAAGGGTACAATAGGTAATTCTATATACGACAAATTTAAAAAAGTGATAAATAAAAGTGCGGGGTATTTGAAGTTGAAGAAAGTTAAGAAAAGTTTGGAAGGTGAAACAGTAAACGATTTCGACTTTAATTTTAGTTTAGAATGTATTGCAAAGTTAAAAAATACACCAATTACATCTGTGGATGTTGAAAGAAGCTTTTCTATTTTAAATTTTGTACAATAAAGTTAATGTTTAAATTTCTGACCTTATTTATTTTATGTGAAAGTTTTGCATATTGTCGCAATTTTTTTTTGCATATATGCCCCAGGTTTATGTATATTTTCTAAAAAATCGATGCATATATATGCGCATATATTACAGTTTTTCTTTGCATATATTCCGGTGTCTAATTATATATAATATACTTATATAAAATCAATGACCACGGAGTAAGGGAAAACCATGGCAAAAACCTTACTCTGGGAGGATACTGACCAATACTGCCGTCGCTTTCTACTTCACCTTATACGTGGCGAGTTGCACACATGCGAAACTTAAGATGGGATGCTATGCATATCTGCAGCGTCTGCAAGGCAATCTACAATTCTGTAAGCATTTACAATGAATGCTGACAGGATTACATGTAACATTACAAGCGCTACAGATCTGCATAGAAGCCTGTCACCGAACATAACGCCAATGACAAACTGCACACAACGACGTCACTCTAAGTATGATCGATATCCTAATAGGAATAAACCCAAACATCTAGAGCGAATAGTATTGGAAAACCGAAGGCATTTAGATTATATTAACATATTCCCTTCCCAAACATAAACTAGCGTTTATAGATTGCCGACTTTCGAACTGAAAGACCGACCATTAGCGGTCTTTTTGCGGTCCCGACCTCTAGCCTTAAAAATACCGAAAGCTCTGTTCGCGGTTCGCCGCTTTCTCCGAAAAATGGGAGAACTTTCCTCCATATACAATTCACGGTGGATGGTGCCCTATTTTCGCAGTCGCGCGCCCCTATTTCCGTCAAAAAGTTAAACGAATGGAAATCGAACCCCGTCACGGTGTCAAAAAAGTTTAAACGACCGTTACGACTTCTTCTCCAGATCCGATTGAATAGCCCTTTCTTCTCCGTGAAATGTGTATGAATGCAAAAGCAAGCCGAAGGTCTGGAATGAAATAAAAGAAAAGTGGAAGGTAAATAACACACGAGTGTAAAGTAGATATGTGTTTTCGCTTTCTATTAGTAGTTTTTCTCTACAGGTAAGCTTTTATCATACATACACTGCTCAAATTAATTTATGATACTTCATCCAATACTGATTTATTATGAGCAGTCATATTATCTAGAAATATTTGTTCTACCTTCAACAATAAGTGCCAGTTCTACAAAACCTACAGTGGTAATTATAGCACCACTGTAAGGTTTTCATTTAGAATTGTAAAGAAATAAAAGAATGTGGTATCTCGCAATTCTCTTTAATTTAATATAGCGTCTTACATACCGGGTGTCCAGCCTATGATGTAACGGCCCATAGCCGATTTATTATAGTTTTTCTAGAAAAATGTTTCAAATAAATGTTGCTTCGAATCATATTCTACACATTTTAAAATTAGTTTCAGTAATGACGGACTTCCGGTTGTACCGGAAGTAGATACTAACTTTATTATTTTAAATGGAACACCCTGTATATTATTGTATTTTTGGATTCCTTCTTAAATTTAAATAACAATACTGCTGTGGCCTGGCACCCCGGTTTTTGTGAATGGATAAGTTCAAACACCAAGTAATGAACTGTCAACGTGTCAACGTCAACGTCAACTGTAACGAGTCGTAGAAAACGTGTACGTCTGTCTCGGCCAGTGTCAAATGGCTAATGGTGGACAATTTGAACACTTCCGTCGACATTTTTTTGGTGTCTTGTTAGACGACAATCCAAGATAAACCTCGGATTATAATAATAATCTGATTTTTTAAAATCATTTTTGATTAGTTTTTCATTAGAAATAAAATTTTAATTTTTTGAAATTCGAAAGCATTTTTCTCCCAAAAATTGTTATGTAAGGTACCAAACCTTTTATACCGTTGCATGCACAGTGGAATACCTAACGACAAGGGGCAATAAATGTGGCGGGTTACCATTTGAAAAACCTGATGACGTCACGCCCGCGCGCAACCAGATGACGACAGAAACAAATTCACGATGTTATAGTGTGCACGGGATAAAAACAAAATCGACCTGTTTCAGGGTTTTTCCATCAAGCCGAAGATAACAGAAATATTAATTTTGTTCCAGACTTTATCTACACCCTTCTTCATAATGCAGAAACCTGTAATTAATATTTATCTGTAACCATCCATATTATGGAGTTTTTTTGTAAGGTATAGATGTATAAATTTATGAATCGATAGCTTTTTACTCAGAATTCCACCATACGTTTTAGAATTTATTAAAATGTTAAACCCGCGCATCAGTCGCGATAGTCTACTTGTGTTTTACGCAAGTCAACACTAACGGAAAGTAGCAATTCAGCAACCACTTAGGTGGTACAATTGTCCGAACCCGATAGAACCTCAAACGGTCGAAATCAATGGCTTTTAAGCCCGCGACGATGGAAGTGCCTAATTTAGTACATTCACCGATGCTAAATAAAACCTCCGTAAAGAACAATGGATATTCAAAAATGTGTTTCCATTCCAGTCTTTGTTTCACTTTTCTATCCATTTAAACCGCCTTGAGGTCCCATTAGGGTGTACTTCGGTCGTAAGCCATTAAGCCGAGTGCGAATTAGCCTTCCTTTTTCCAATGATAACCGGGAACGACGATTTCTCTCGAGCGTAAATTAAAGGGACGGCGAATCGAGGCAGGAGGAACAAGTGAAGGGTTGTTCGCGGTGACGCGCACAGAATTCACTACATAGACGGAGAGCCCGATTCGACCGTAGATCAATGCGAGCGGCGGCATTTGGTGGAAGCGTGAAGCTTTTAAATACAACGGATTAAGTGGACTGGAAAGACATTACGCTGCTATGTCTTTAATTATGGCCGGGCGCTTTGGCGAAAATAGTTCAACGGTGAACGCAAGAACGATTAACAGAGGCGTGCATTCCGAATTGACGTATTTTATTTCTGTTTCAACGCGATAGGTTTGAAATGGAGCAGCAGTAGAATGAAAGGAATGGATTTTGAAAGTAAAACATTAAGGTTATCTCTTTGGATACAATAATTTCACTGACCTGCGACATTTCCGAAGTCATAGTTGTATTATGAAATTTGTGTATGTTGAATTCAAAATAATATGCAACTTTGCTCGATCAGACAAGCCATTCTATCATAAAAAAATAGTATCAATTTATGGATAACAGAAATCAAAAGAAATTTCGCAATTAATTACTGGCAATGCCGCGCGAACAGTGTGCTATGACCAATTCTTCTTATTTTATCGGTGCACACAAAGGGACCCTCAGTCGTTCTTAATCTATCCGAGCAGTGGTAAGTTTATTTTGATTTGAGTGCGAACACTAGTATTTTTTATAATGAACAAAAAAAAAACATAAAAATGCCCCAGGCAGGTCTTCATATAATATATTGCTATGATATCGAAGGTCTGAAATCTAATGTACAATCATTTAGAACAGGTTTCCAAACTAAATGAACAAGTAATTCAAAAGTTAGGCGTGTGCTCAGTTGCCTACTTTACAGGTGAATTCTGAATTTGTTAAAGATAGTTATTTAAAATGGACAATATTAGCATTAGGTGCTAAATATTGCTTTATATTATGTAAACTTTATTTTGTATGTTAATTCAAGCTTACCTGGTATATTTTGTTTATTTGTTATATTTTGCTCGGAGAGATTTTTTCATTCTTCGGGATGTTCTTTTGCTGAGGTTGGCGTATTCCCCTCAAACTAGAGAAAATAACGGTATTTTAATGTCGGTTAGCGATATCTTTCAAATTTCAAGTTGGCCTGCCTGTTGGCGATAACAATAGAAGGCTATTAACTGATAAATCTGGTTTGCATCCTCATTCTGTTGGTGGCCACGAGAGACGACGGTTGTATTAATTTCCTTATAACGATTTTTATGCCACACTATTAAAAAATATCAAAGTTTCAAGAAGTGTTCACCTAAAAAAGTATCGATACAACTCCTGAATAATTAAATCCTTATTGAATACCTGTCAAGAATTTTCCTATAAAATTTCCTAGGAAGAATCCCGACCAGATTGCCTTTCCATGCCATTGACCGAGACCGGAGGCCCGTCTATTTGAAACTCCATCCCGTACCAGAGTTTGCCAAGCGTCGTGTCCTCTTCAAGTTAGTATTCCATTGAATTACCTCACCTAAAACAGAAAAGAATTAATCAGTTTCCTTTCAATATTAATCAGAAACTTTGATTTTTATAATTTATTTCACTATACGTTAATTTGGGGTTAGATTTATAATAACCACCTTTTAGTTAGTTATTTTAGAAATTTTTATATTTAAGGGTTGCAAATAAATATCACTGAGTTTGGTCTGTGACAAAATAGCTACCTTTAACAAATTATTTGAATACAATTAAAATTGTATTATGACATTTCCATAACCTCATTAGTCTTTTAAAATGCCAGGAAAGTTCGAATACGTGTTTTTGTATTAAATAATTTATCTTATATAGTACTTTACTGATTCCAACATACGTACCTTGTGAACAAGGGTCTCAATGATGATGAAACTATTATTTGGGTAACTAAATAGAGATTTAAGCTTGTTCTGGTTTGAAACATTTCTTTTATTTGTACAGTTAGTGTTTTACATCGATTTTCGATAATTACTTATTTCAAATTTTAATAAACCGAGAAGGGGCTTTGAGGGTGCGCCCGTTAGGTGAGAAATGCATATTCGTTAGTAAGCGTCCGGAGTATGATTTTGACAGAAGATCTGGTGTCCTTTGAAGCGTCCCGTGCCACCTAGCAGGTAGGAAGCCACAGTTTTCCTTTACTTATCAGAGAGGTCGTGGGGTGTATTGAAACCACTATTTTATTTTAATTGATTTTTATTGAAAAAAAAAAAAACAATCGTAAACGGACAAGCTAAATAATAACAGAATTTGAAAATATATAATTAAATATAATAATAAATTGTACTGAACTTTAAGAAAAATTAAATTTTGAAATCCCCGGCATTGTGTTCTGAAAAAAAATAGCAGTATATATGCACAAATCGTACATCAGACATCACGAGTACTATGAAACAAATGTACCTAGCCCTTTTTTTCGCATGGACGGGCGTCACCCGAAGAAGACAACTTTACCAGAAAGACTTATTGTGCCTCCACGTCAATTTTAGCCCTCTCAGTTAGGTTGCACCCTATCAAAAAATTTGGGATTTGGCGGAGAGTTAACTTACCAACCCTGGGTTTGCCCAACCTATCGACCCCAAAGTGCGTCTGCCTCTCCTCGTCCACTGCCGGGCAGTTGACCAGACGGTGAACAGGAGTTTCCTCCGCATTCTCACACTTTATGCATATAGGGAGAGCTCACTAGCCTCATGCAGGGCATGTGTTTATTTAGTGCGCAGTGGCCAGTTAAGATTCCTATGAGTAATCTCAATCTATCGCTGCTCATAAAGACTGCCTTACGGACCCTTTCCTCATTCGGATAAAGTCTTAGAGATTTACAGTATCTTGTGTCGGTGAATCTATTCCAAAAGGAGCAGCAAGTTGGGATCTGATGAACGTTTTGATGCTGTCAGCAGCTGAACAGTAGCTCGCTGGCGCCCCTTGCTAACGTGTTAGTTATTTTATTGCCTCTGATCCCAGAATGACCTGATACCTATCTCAGTGTAACATTTATATGTTCCGTCAGCTGTTTAAGCTTTCTGTGGCACCTACCTCAGAGTTAAATCTGACAGCCCGCAAAGCTTTAACGGCAGTCTGGCTGCCGGAGATGATTTCTACCCTTCCATTCTTGCCCTCAGATGCCCTCAGCACAAGTCCGAATGACAATAATTTCGACCTGGAAATGTACCCAGCCCACTTTGGAATTGAATTTACTGATCAAGACAAGTCGTTCGCACTTCACCTCTCTCCTACATATGCTGCAAAACATGCGTAATACGTCGACCCGATAAGCACACTATAAAGCGTGAGTGGGAAGTAAGGTCTGATTTATAACCTGACTCACATAATATTTTAGAACACGCTTTAGTGAACCCAAAGAAAGTACTACTGCCCCCTCTACATATCAAACTAGAGCTTATGAAGAATTATGTCAACGTTCTCAACAAAGAAGGTCGTGCTTTTAGTTTTCAAAACATTAGTGATGCCAAACTCAAAGCTGGAGTTTCCTCAAATGCGAGAACTGATGAGGGAACAGGAACTTGACCAGAATATGGAAAGTAATGAAAAAATGCATGGTTCGCATTTAAAGCCATTGTTTCAGCTTCAAGTATTAAGAGCAACGCGTTAGGACATGATGGTATCAACGGTTCTATGTTACAGTTTTTGTTGCCTGATTGTCTGCCTTTCATCACCCATGCGATAAAGTCCTGTATTTTGGAAGGTGTGTTGCTTGAGGCAAAAATGCTATAGTAAAATTAATCCACATGTATCTCTGCATAATATTTTACATGATTGTCAATTGGCGTTCAGGCGGAAACACAGCTGCACAACCACATTGTTGAGGGTTACGGATGACATCATTAGCACCAGGGATAGGGACGATCTGATACTATTGACATTGTTTCAGTTCCACATTCGACACTATCGATCACGAGATTTTCCTGGGTATTCTTCGTCGTATTGGCCTGAGATTCCAATACGTTAAGCTTGTTTCTCTCTGGTCGATTGAGGGTGATTAGGGGGATAGCACAGGGTTCGATTCTGGGTCCTCTGCTATTTTCTATTTACACAAACATTAACTGCCCATGTCGGTTGTTGTTCTGTACAACTGTATGCTGATGACACTCAGGTTTATAAGAGTTTTCCGTTGTCAGAATGAGATTTAGCTGTGGAACATATTAATCGTGATCTACACAATATATATTTATTCTCTAAATTGTATGCTCTAAAAATCAACCCTTGTAAATCTGTAGTAAATCTGAAGAAGGCAATGAGGTCAAAAACTCTTAGCTATTATGCTAATGATAATAAGATAATGGCATGCCGTACTTTGTTGGGAGCACTATATTTTGATATGATTTATTGATAAATGGTTGTAGAGAATATTTTAAAGAACATACATACCTGAAGGATAATATATGGAGAGCATGTGTTACAACCACCGTATTTTGGAAAAATTACTTCGTCCCTGATTTCCCAAGATGCAGCGTATTTTACTTGACGCAACCGGCAATTTCTAAATGACTGACGGAAATTGCCATTGTATAATATCGAACGAAATTGGTTCGAATTCCCTTTCCGCTCGTAAAATACTCGTTCCCATATTATGCACATGTACAGACTTAACGTATGCGCATCGTTCACGCCGGAACGTCTAGATGTTCCACGTAATCTAAAATATTCGCTTCCAGTTGACATTTTCCATTTCTCTTCGGTTTTTCAATTCGCTTTTTTCAATCTCCCTATTTTAGAATTACTCCGAGTCAAGCTTAATATTTTCATTCGGGAGGCGCGCTCTTATTTCCACACATATTTTACCGTTTTTCCCGGACGTGGTGGAAGCATTTTTCAAAATCCGACTTTCACGGTATCAATTTTCAGTACACGCTTATGTTCGCCCACGCCTACCTTTAAAAAAAAATGGAACATCGGCCGTCTCACGTCCTCCATCTGTAATTTATCTCGGTTTTGTTTCGCAGTTACGTTGCTACAATAAAAGCTTTTAAATTAGGAATATGTGTATTCGCAAGCTTTATATTCACATACATATATGAATTCTCGGTTATTGTTGCATACAACACTTCTTTCATGGACGCATTCTCCAAAAAATAAGTTATACTTTACAAAGAAGATACTGTATTCCCATAGGCCATTGATAAACTAATGTCAGATTTAATATTTTTATTCTCCTGAACACATATTTACACTACCAATATGATGGCTTGACAACACGTTGATAACGCTCGTCTACAAAGCAAAACCTACCCAACCACTGATCCAGGTCATTAGAGGTTGAAACGTCCACACAAGTACAGTTCAAATTTTATTCATCCTTTGATCCTATTTACTTGAACAGGTGAGTCTCACTTCTCCGGCATAGATAGAGTTCCTATGTTCTTGGAGAAATGTGTAGGTAATTATATCAACCCTTTGTTAGTTTGACAATCCTCTTTTAGCTGCGGGAGTTCGTCGACAACATCAGTGGCGGCTCGTGATAATATTGAGTGGTGAGGCCTCTACAAATATTTGGAATTTTATTGGAATACTACGATTCATTTAAATTAAAACACGCAACAGCAGAATAAAACAAAAAGTTGACGTTTAATTAAATATTTTACTCTCAGAATTCAACACCTACTGATGTGGTAGAGATAACCGACCAAGTTGATTAAAAAGTTCGAATAAAGTAAAAGTATTACTTTTTTTGTGTTGCATTATACTCTTAGGTGTTAGATATCCACCGACTATGGAAACACCACATCCTCTGAAAATTTTATGTTTAGTCTTCCATTTCCTTTATTTATTACATCAGTCATCCTAATGTCCTGGTACATTGAACTAATCTTGTTGATCAAAGTAATAATCGAAGTTCCTGTTAAATAGATATATCTGGATCATCTAATGTGATTTCATTCGCAAAAGATTGCCATCCAGCTTATGTATAATCTTAATGTGCCACAATCCTGCAAATCTGCCACTTGGAATTTGACGCATTTGCTATAATCTATTCTTCCTTCTTCCATTCATCATCAAGTGAAGAGGGTGGAGATTTAAAAGATATTCCATTACTGCTGTAGAGTTCTGCTGACTGCAAAGCAACTTGGGCTGGGTGAAAGAACAGTGTGGGATATTGTAAAAGAAAAGGATACCACAGGAGTTACCAGTTCAGCCCCTAAAATGCGTCTTCGACAGAGTGCATATGATTCCTTGGACGAAGCAGATAGGTCAGCAATTAGACGACACGTACATTCCTTTTTCTTGCAGAACGAATTACCTACATGCACAAAACTATTGGGTGTAAATATAATATTATCCATTTATCTTACATTTACTTCATCGCATTGTATCTTACAGATTATTAATGCAGATGACACTTTGCCAATATTGAAAAGAACGACGCTCTGGAAAAATTAAATAAAGTTAGGATTTAAGTGGACGAAGCGAAGTCGCATTAGTGTTTTAATAGAACCGGCAAGATTTTGTGTTATGGAGGCGTCAATATTTAAACAACATTCGGAAACTTCATGGTAGAAAGATATATTATTTGGACGAAACTTGGATGAGTGCAAGCCATACAAAGCAAAAAAATATGAGCAGACACCACAGTACTCACTGCAAGACAAGCATTTGTGGAAGGAGTTTCAACGGGACTGAAAAACCCTTCAAGAAAGGGAAACGTTTAATTGTTTTACATATTGGTAGCGAAGACGGTTTCGTTGAAAACGGTCTCCCTTTCTTCGAATCGAAGAAAACTGGAGAATATCGCGAAGAAATGAACAACCAAGTGTTCACCGAGTGGATGACAAATGTGCTTCGTTTTCTGGAACCAAACTCTTTTTTGTTATGGATAATGCTCCCTACCGCTCAGTCAGAACGGAAAAATTGTCTATCATGGCTTGGAAAAGGAACAATTAATTGAATGCTTCTTCCGAGAAGAATTGTTGTTGACAACACTTTATTAAAAGTTGAGTTGTTTGAACTTGCAGGAAAATATATTAACCATAATCCCATACCATATGTTATTGATCAAATGGTAGAAGACAGTGGTCATACAATTTTAAGATTGCCTCCTTATCATTGCAATCTGAACCCTATTGAGCTTATTTGGGCTCAAGTAAAGGATTATGTCGCAACTAACAACAAAACTTTTAAATTACCTGTGAAAAGTGAAAACGTTACTTATTGAGGAGCTTAACATTGTAGATAGTAGTGCATGGAGAAATTGTACCAAACATGTTATTGAAGAAGAAAATAAGATGTATCAATTCGACAATGTTGTTGAAGATATGATCGAAGCACCATCCTCCACAGACTCTGGCACAATTAATCTAACAATAAGTGGCTTCAAGTTGCTTGGAACGAGGTGCTACAAGGAGATATCGACCATTTCATTTTGTCGATGCAAAGACGTGTACAGGAGTGTGTTTAGCTACGGGGTCGCCAAACACATTATTAATTTTTTTTCGTATTACATGTTAATAAACTTTCTTGCAAATTTTATCGTTTCATTTTTTGATATAAAGCTATCATATTGCTAAAAATCATATTCAACAAATTTCTTCTAGGTGTACGAATTCCAATGTCACTGAGTGTATTTCATCGTTACACATTTCTGCTGCTTTGGAGGATATAGTGATTATTATAAACTTATTCTGTAGATGTGTAAAACTTTCATCGCACGAGGAAAAAATTGAATTATAACGAGTTGTGCGATTGCAGGCAATCACACAACTCGTGAAACCGAGCAAAACACTAAACGTATCAAGCTACTAAAGCACCGAATCCGCAAAAATTCGCCATAAAGGCAATGAAAATATATGCTGTTACCTACCGCACGCTCTCTCTTTAAACGTATTATTCCAATTTAAAATTAATCACAAAGTGAATCCTTATACCATTATCAGTTCAAAGCTGGCGATTGTAGTCAAACGCTGCAGCAAACAAAGGAACCATTGACAGTCCTTCAACTGTCGAGTATCGTGCACACATTTACCGAAGTAATCCGTGATTTACAAACGAGTATTCCTGTTTCTGCCACAACATTTGCGTTGGAATGCTGATATAATTCGACCAGCCGCCATCTGTAAGCTAATATTGTTACCTACAGCGTTATGGCATTATATTGTGCATTTCTATGAAATGGAAATTTGGTGCTGTGTGCACCACACAGAACAGTGTAACACGGTTTTTATGTTAAATTGCAATTTCCAAGATTGTGTCTTTTGATTTGTGTTTTAAAAGTGTTAATTGGCATGGCTTTGATGCGCTCCGGTAATTTGTTAAAAATGTTAGCGCCCTAAAAATCAGCTTCATCATGCTTCTGGGTAACTTGTGTTTAAGTAGTGATCTAGTGCGGGTATCGTAATTGTGTGAGTCGCTATTTTTACTAAGATGTTGCTGGTTTTTATGTACATATCTGGAGACGTTGTATATTGCTATGGTATCTAAGGTATGGAATCTAAGTTAGAGGTATTTAGAACAGGTTTCCAAACCAAAGGAAGAAGTAATTGAAAAGTCAGGTGTGTGTTCAATTGCCTACTTTACAGGCGAATTATGAATTTGTTAAAGATAGCAATTTAGAATGGACAATATTAGCATTAGGTGCTAAATATTGGCTTTATTATAATGGCTTAAACTTTATTTTCTATGTTAATTCAAGCTTACCTGGTATATTTATGTGTATTGTTATATTTTGCTCGGAGAGATTTTTCATTCTTCGGGATGTCTATTTGGTAACTTTTCTCGTATTCCCCTCAAACTAGAGAAAATAACGGTATCTTTATGTCGGTTAGCGTTATCTTTCAAAATTGAAGTTGGCTTCCTTGTTAGTGATAACAATCGAAGGCTGTTTACTGGTCAACTTTAGTTTGAATCCTCATTCTGCCTGTGGCCACGAGAGACAACGGTTGTATCGAATTCCTATAACAATTTTTATGCCACTCTTTCAAAAAAAAAAATATCAAAGCTCCAAGAGTGTTTACCTAAAAAAGTATCGATATAACTCCTGAATATTTAAATCCTTACTAAATACCTGCAAAATTGTCAAAAAATTCCAACGAAGAATCCCGACTAGATTGAATTTCCATGCCATTGACCGAGACCGGGGCCAGTCCAACTGAAACTCCAACCAGTACCCAGAGATTTGCCAAGCGTCGTCTCCTCTCGAAGTTAGTATTCCATCCAGTAAACCTCACCTAAAACAGAAAAGAATTAATCAGTTTCCATTCAATATTAATCAGAAATTTAGACTTTTATAATTTATTTCACTATTCGTTAATTTGCGGTTAGATTTATAACCGCCTTTTAGTTAGTTATTTTTGGAATTTTAATATTTAAGGGTTGTCGATAAAAATCACTGAGTTTGGTCTGTGATAAAATAGCTATCTTTAGCAAATATCGATAATCACAGATCATCGTTTGCTATAAAATTTAGTTTCTGCTGTTCACGAGTAGATGGCGCCGTTATTTTAATGTAATTAAATTTTATTCTGACACTTATTTAAAATGCCAGGAAAGTTCGAATACGTATTTTTGTATTAAATAATTTGTTTTATACAGTGTTTACTGATTCCAACATACGTACCTTGTGATCAAAGAGTCTCACTGATGATGAAACCTAGCATTTGGTAACTAAATAAAGATTTAAGCTTGTTTTGGTTTGAAACATTTCTTTTATTTGTACAGTTAGTGTTTTTACATCGATTTTCGATAATTATTTCTTTCAAATTTTAATAATCCGAGGAGGAGCTTTGAGGGTGCCCCCCTTTGGTGAGAAAACTGCCTATTCGTTAGGAAGCGTCTGGAGTATGATTTTGATAGGCGATCTGGTGCTCCTTGAAGCGTCCCGTGCCACCTAGCAGGTAGTAAGTCACTTTTCACAGTATTCTTTCACTCATCAGAGAGGTCGCTGGGTGTATTTGAAACCGCTATTTTATTTTAATTGATTTTTTATATAAAAAAAGAAAAAATATTGTATACGGATAAATAATAATATAAATTGAAAACTGAAAAAAATTGTACTGAACTAAAGAAAATAAAATTTTGAAATCCCGGGCATTTTGTTCTGGAAAACAGAGCATAAAAATTGGCGCAGACAACGTGAGAGCTCTTTCATGCTATAGTGAGACAAAAAATACAAAAGTATAATAAAAATCGTA